>QFEC01006689.1:4732-32989 GCA_003316585.1 Gomphus bonarii
GTCCGTTTATATTCAGAAATTTAAAACCTGCTGCCATCAGGCGGTTGTCCTCTCCGGCGCAGTGCTCCTCGTTTTGTCTCGCTCCATGGTTGTAAAGAGAAAGGGAACCTGGCGCGTCTGATTTCGCATCTTGTCATTTGTGTAAACCGCACCCACTTTCTTGGACAATGGGTTTGTACACGATTTATATTTAAAAAAATATGCTTTATCGTAGTTAGTGTAATCTCTCCCATATTCCATCTCTTGGTTTGCCATCGATGATTCACATTATCGGGATGGCAATGGGCTCGGAATTCTTGTAGTCGTAGCGGTTTTGAATTTCCGTATGAGCCTTTTCACATGTGGTTGACTTCAAATTACTTCTACGACGGTTTAAGTTGTTAGGCTATATACAGGTCAGGCTCTATATATAGGGCACTCTGATTGATACATATTGTGGCTACAACATGATATCTGACCAGAATTAGCCGAGTAGATCAATATATATACGATGTACATTTAGAGAAAATGGAGCCGAGGACCGTGAACCGAGATTCCCACGGTTCTGGGGACAGCGTGAGAGATGGGAAGTAGGAATTGCTAGTGAAAGACAACCAGAAAAAGATGTCATGGCAAAGGTATAAGCGGCTTTCAGCTTCGATCCGAACTACGGAGTCGCACTCGTTGCTTGCGGGTCTCCCACAACCACGACCACGATGGAGCACCTCCTGCGTCGAACCGCACGTTTACGCCCGAAAGGATTTGCTAGTAAGATCCCAGCGATGATACCCCTGCTGCGGCGTGGGTTTGCTGGTAGCTCCATTGTGCAGTCAGAAAGACCACCTATAGGTGTAGCTGCTGCACTCGAAGCAACGAAGCATGGACGGACGACCTCAGTAAAGCCGCAGATATTTGAAGAGTTTTCCCTGACGGAACGCGTAGCCGTAGTCTCGGGAGCAAACCGCGGGCTGGGGCTGGAGATGGCGCTGGCCCTTGCGGAAGCGGGCGCACGTGTTTACGCGCTGGACCTTCCGCCAACACCAGGAAAAGAGTTCTGCGCTGTGCAAAGCTACGTGAAGGCCTTTGGGACTGGTGCAAAGCTTGAGTATGTGAAGGGCGGGGTGGATGTCACGGACCAGAAGAAGGTGTGGAATGTGGTCGCCAAAATTGGGGACAGCGAAGGGCGGGTGGACGTCGGGGTCGCAGCAGCAGGAATACTGCACGGGGCACCGGCGCTTGAGTACGAGGCAGAAGAATTCCAGAAGGTGCATGGATACGCAAGATAAAGACCACCAGTTGACGACAGTTGCCAGGTCATGAGCGTGAATACGAATGGGGTGCTGTACACGGCGCAGGCAGTAGGAAGGCAGATGGAGCGGTTCAAGCTTCCGGGGAGTATCATCCTGATCGCATCAATAAGCGGGAGCATCACGAACAAGGTGAGAGCCGCCCGGACAAGGTAAACGGCAAGCGTGGATGATGCGGAGCAAATAGGACCACGCCTGGATTGCATACAACACATCGAAGAGCGCAGTTCTGCAGATGGCACGGAGCATGGCGTGCGAGCTGGGGCCGCAGGCCATCCGGGTAAACACCATTTCACCAGGGCAAATTCATACAAGGTATGGGATATTTCCATGTCCAGAGCAGCGGCGCAGCTGAGATACAACCGCAGCATGTCAGCCGCATACCTGGAGAAAGAACCTAGATTGTAAGCGGAAACGGACCTCACGGGAATACTATTAACGTCTGCGTAGGCTGAAGATATGGTCGGGGATGATCCCCTTGGGACGAATTGGCCGGCCAGACGAGCTGCGGGGCGTAGTTACGTGGCTGGCGAGCGATGCCTCCACGTTCTGCACAGGGAGCGAGTGAGTCCAATCATAAGATGGGTAAATATATAGTGCTTACGCCGGGGCAGCATTTTAGTTACGGGGGGGTATCATGCGTGGTGATATTGATGCGTGCTGTGGTTGAGCACGTGACCTGCTAGCGCTGAATGGGGAGGTCAAAATATATATTCTTTGTACATTTACAGTGATAAAACCCATTTCATGACACACTGGTGCTAGCGTTTCTATCTTACAAGGTGAGCGTATTATACATGGAGGCGGAAATATTCGGCGCTCAAGCTGAAACCGTCGTCTGATGAATGAGCTTTGCAGCAGCCGGCGAACGAACGGTAATGGAACATTCGAATGGTTTCGGCTGACTGATGAATTAATTAATTATGCAGTTCTCTACCAGATCAGACGTCAGCGCTCACGTTATCAACCCAGAGATGAACTCTACTTTGGGCTCAATCGGACAACCATCGGTACCCGTCGCCTTTGCTATATTGAACGTAGAAAATATAGTGGCGATATAAATGAACAAGGACATGTCAGCCATGTGTCTTCCGGGACAAATGCGACGTCCAAAGCCAAACGGAATGGCGGATTCCTTGTTCAAACCCCCCGGAGCCTCAGCGGATAAGAACCGTTCGGGTCTGAATTCATAAGGGTTTTCGTAGATAGTGGGATCATGGGTCATGGCCCTGAGGATGTCATGGGCACAGAATAAAATTAAAGACGAGTAGAAAGATGTACCATATATTGCTTATCAAAGTGGTTCCTTGAAAAAAGAGTGAGGCTTAAGGATTCTGTAACATGTTGGAGTACCTTTTGGGATGTAATAACCCTCATAGTAGTCATCTTCTGAGGCGCGATGGGCAACGCCTAATATAGATGAAGCATGATGCCACAGATGAATACTTTTACCTGTCACTTACCGAGAGGCCCAACGGGATATAAGCGCAGCAATTCTCGTACGCAAGCATTAACGTAAGGAAGGTTCTCCCGATCCGCCGTCACAGGTAAACGATCTGTTCCAATAACAGAATCCAACTCCTGCTGTGCCTTCGCTTGAACGTGCGGATGGAAACACATGGTTAGCACAAAAGACATCATAGCGGCATGGGTCTTATGATGGAAAATATTCGATGTTAGTGAGAGTACCAAGATGACTGAGCCGAATGCGAACCGTATCAGAGCCCCCAGTGTACAAACTAGCTGCAGACCACATTATACTCGCTTCATCTTCCGGGGAAAGGGATTCTTCGGTGTCGAGATGTCTTGCTACATAGGATGGGCGAGCGGTTCCGTTGACCTGACAAGAAATATGTGGATCACAAGGTTCACCGGAAAAGTGGTCAGAGAGCAAACCAGATCTTCTTTGACCATTCTATACGGAAAGTAGACGAGTTCTTGTAGTTCCTCATTCCAGATCCGAGCATCCCTCTTGAACTTTGCACCGGGGAACCATTCGGGTATATATCGCACTGCGATACCACCGTTGTCTGTATGGGATAATAATATATTGGGGGAAACACACGCACATATAGGAAAAAGATCAACTGCATAAGCATAAGGCGTTGCAGAAACGGTAAACGCATGTTGAGATCGTCCTACCATTTCGATATAAGGGAAATTCTCCTTGGAGCACTCATGTCCAAACGCAACCATAACGATAGTTTCGGCGATCGATGCACGGATGTGGTCGTAGAAATGGACGGGGTCTTTTGCGAGATTGACTAAGAGCTTATATGCACCGTATTCTTGGAGTGGCCACAGCTTACGAGCCGCTGTAGGGTTAAGCGTGGCATTCAAGAGCTTCCTGTATCTGCGATGACGGGAATTAAAGGGTGATAATGTAACCCCTTGACTCCAACCAATTCTAGGAAATAAAAATGCATTCAATGAGAGCCGTAGCTGATCAGTTCAAAGTTAGATATACAATTCAGCCGCCATGATGAAATCTTTAGGTCTGTCAGAGTAGATGCTTGATCGTTTATCAAGGAGGTCACTGGCAGCTTGATATGTATTGAGCACGATGACAGGTTGTTGAAATAATCGAAAGTAGACAAGAGGTCCTGTATGAATTTCATGTGGATGTACATAGGAGAAAAGATAGAATTAATAGCTACCATATTTTCCAAACCATTCCGTATAACACAGCCAATCATGATGCTTAGGGGCTTGGTGCACATTGCCAATTATGGGAAGCGGAGTTGGTCCAGGCGGAAGCGGAAGCCCTTTTGGATTATTGTTATCCTTGTAGTAGTACAGGTGCAAAATAACTCCCAGGATGGCGAAAACAATCCAAGTAGGAAAGGCTTCAAACACATTGAAAAGACCTTGAGACAGTTGCATTACAATATTGAACTTTGGGATTTTGTGTCGATAGCCACGAAGGATTCCGCTTTGGTTAATGCGTTTAGGGGATGAGGGCTTTTTGACTGATGCGAATGTATGGGCGACAGATGTGGAAGCAGAGACTCGGTCAATCAATCGAAGAGAATGGAGTTGGTACCTTTAGGTGAAAGGCCCAGATGGGTAGTGAGCCATGTTATGCATTTGACAAGGATCAAGTATCATTAAAGCATCATACGCACCTCAATCAGTCGTTTGGTTCAATGATAGTATGCTACTCGTACGATTGGTATATATCCCCTATCGGACTCGAGTGATAGCCTGAATAGACCTCCGTGCAGAATAGCTCTTCTTGGGATAGCTCTTGGAAGTTAATCGATTGCAAAGCAAACTGAGGACGTTCAACCCTTATAAGATCAACGGAAGAGGTCACCGAACCGAATCGGAGATTGCTGATGATAGCCGTTTTCCGAGAATATATATACTACACTACTATCATTGCCGGTCGCAGCGTTATCGCTGGTGGTAGCTGTTTCATTACTTCGTAATATTAGGTAAGAGGTCAGAGAACTAGAGTGAAGGAACAGGTGAATCAAGGCCAATAATATAAGCCTTAGTGTGAAACGAACCAGAATTACAACTCGCACCTCCAACGAGGCAATGTCTGCTGTAAGAATTCCTAATGAATCTACAAGATGACGCAAATTCAAGTTTCCAATTGCGATACTTGAAGTTTTGCAATTCCTAACGTTTATAGTAATATCATTGGAAGTCCAATATGGGAATTTATCTTTCTTAATTACGTAATTACATTTGAGGTTGTCTTGGACGACGTTGGTGGTAACCGTTTTCAATGCTTCGCGCCGTTTCTGCCCATTCTGGGCATCGAATATCTCCTAGACTGACCAAGGCTTCAAAATCAGGTAGAGTTGTCTAATTATTGTTTCGGACTTCCCACTAACTTTTGCTTCACAGCCTTGCGGTCCTTTGCATCTTCTTCAACATGGCATGCAGATATCACTTTGACCATTGACGGGAAGGAGGTGACCGTTCCTCAAGGTGGGCTCTCATGCTGCTTGGCAGCTGAAGGAACCCTCAAATTGTCGTAGGCTCTGCCTTGATTCAGGCGTGTGAGGCGGCCGGCTCGCCGGTCCCAAGGTTGACCAACTGTTTCTGTTATAACACGTCTTCTAACGCGTTTCCTGATCCAGATTTTGCTATCATGATAGGTACCCAATCATTTCTCGAGTGGTTTCAGTTCTCTGATACTTGTACAGGCTCGCCATCGCAGGCAACTGTCGGTAAGGTAACATCCTAGGCAACATTGGTACCCTTCTCACCCATTCTTGGAAGTATGTGTTTGGTTGAGGTCGAACGATCCCCAAAGCCAGTCGCATCATGTGCAATGCCCGCTATGCCAGGTTCAAAGGTTTTCACGAATACTCCACTCGTTCACGAGGCTCGGTAAGACCAGTTTTGTTTCAGCAAGTCGTTCAACTCAACACCACCAGTGAGGGCGTTATGGAGTTTCTCCTTTCCAATCATCCTTTGGATTGCCCTATTTGTGATCAAGGTGGCGAGTGTGATCTTCAAGACCAGTCCATGCGATATGGTGCGGACCGTACTCGCTTTCACGAGATGGCGGGCAAACGTGCAGTTGAAAACAAGGATTTTGGTCCTCTAGTCAAGACTGTCATGACTCGCTGTATCCAATGCACGCGTTGCGTTCGGTTCGCTAACGAGGTTGCTGGTGTCGAAGAGTTAGGCACTACCGGTCGCGGCAATGATCTTCAAATTGGCACATATGTTGAGAAGACCATGGACTCTGAGCTTTCCGGTAACGTGGTGGATCTTTGTCCAGTCGGTGCTCTTACCTCTAAGCCTTATGCATTTCATGCGCGACCATGGGAGCTCAAGAACACTGAATCGGTGGACGTCATGGACGCCCTGGGGTCTAACATCCGAGTCGATTCACGCGGCGTTGAGGTGATGCGAATTCAGCCAAGGACTAATGACGACGTCAATGAGGAGTGGATCAGCGATAAAACACGCTATGCTTATGATGGACTCAAGTTCCAGCGCTTGACTACACCCCTTATCCGTCGTGATGACCGCTTTGAAGCCGTATCTTGGGAAGCTGCTTTAGCAGCGGTGAGGGATGGGCTAGTTGCCTCTGGTGCACAAGGCGATGAAATCAAAGCCGTGGCTGGACATTTTGCCGATACTGAGTCGCTGGTTGCCCTCAAGGACCTTGTGAACAGACTTGGCTCTGATAATCTCGCACTTGATCATCCTGGAGGTGATTCGACACCAGTTCATGGCGTCGATATCCGGTCTAGCTATCTTTTCAACTGTACCATCCCTGGTGTTGAAAAGGCTAATGCCATCCTTTTAGTCGGCACAAATCCCCGACATGAAGCTTCTGTACTTAATTCACGAATCCGAAAGAGTTGGCTGCATACCAATCTCGAAGTTGGCTGGATTGGCGAGCGTGCCGACCCGGCGTATGGGTACGAATTCCTAGGAGATAACTTCCAAGCTGTGTCCGACTTTGTGGCTGGAAAGGGCTCATTTGCGTCAAAGTTCAAGGAAGCTGCTCGTCCATTGATCATTGTTGGCAGCACCATTGCTGAACACCACGACGGCTCAATGGTATACCAAGCTCTCGCTAAGTACGTGAATGCGAACAAGAGCAAGTTTGTCACGCCGGAATGGAATGGGTTCAGTGTTCTTCAACGAGTGGGTCATATTCTATTGATCATTATGAATCTAATCGCTCTTAATTCTCACAGGTTGCATCTAGACCCGCTGCCTACGAGATCGGGTTTGTGCCCTCAAAAAAGGCGGCCGGCACTGCAGCCAAGTTTATTTATCTTCTGAACGCTGATGAGCTCGATCCTGCGTCGATTCCGAAGAACACGTTTGTAGTTTACCAAGGTCACCATGGTGATCTTGGTGCTTCCCTCGCCGATGTTGTACTTCCTGCCGCAGCCTACACCGAAAAAGCCACCACCTGGATTAACACCGAGGGTCGCGCCCAGCTTTCGAGGACCGCGGTACCACCTCCTGGTGCCTCACGAGAAGATTGGAAGATCATTCGGTAAACAACTCACCCTATCATATTCTTGCAATCTCTCCATCCCACTAATCTATGAACCCCCAGGGCACTCTCAGAGGTTGTCGGTACGCCCTTGCCGTATGACGACGTTTTGAGTCTCCGTGACCGATTGTGGGAGGTGTCCCCTGCCCTAGTGCGATACGATGTCACAGAGCCAGTCTCGGTTGACGTTGTACTCGCTGGCCTGAACCAGCTCGCATCGAAACCTGTGACCACGAAAGCCTCAGGTGAACCGTTCAAGAAGCCGATCACCAACTTCTACCAGACCGATCCAATCTCTAGAGCGTGAGTCCTTCCTACCATCCACCAGTGCTAAGACTGACCCAAGTGTTAGATCTGTCACTATGGCACAATGCACTCGTGCATTCGTTAAAGGAGATGACTATGGTCTATCTGGTAGCGAAAAGGCCGCTCAAGCTAGCTTTGCATAGAAGATCGTCTTCAACTTGCCCTTTGTTTGTATGTTAAAATATCAACAAGAACAATTTCTATTCTGGAAGATGGTAATACAACCGCGGTTCAATTGTGGATTGTTACAGATGTGTGACATGATGGGAGAAACTGAAATATTCATAATAAATAAAAGAAATGTAGGATGACCTAGGCATCCGTAGTCCATTCACCCGCCTTCGTGAGATTGAAAAATGGGCCCCGTTGCTCTATCAGGGTGTCATATGTTCCCTGCTCGACGACACTGCCTTCGTGCATGACCACAATGTGATCACACATGCGCATGACAGATAGGTTGTGAGTGATTAAGATGGTAGTGCGTCCAACTTTAACGCGCTGAATAGTCTCCATCACTTTTGCTTGATTGTCTGCATCCAAAGAAGAGGTGCACTCGTCCAGCACGAGGATATTACAAGGGCGCACCAGGGCTCGGGCAATCTGTAACCGCTGAACCTGTCCTCCTGAGATAAGGGATGCATTTTCCCCAACGCAGGTGTTGTAGTCCTTTGGTAAGCTCATCACAAAGTCGTGCGCATTGGCAGCCTTGGCGGCCCGTCGAACCTGTGCGAAGGGGAACTCCGATGCGCCATATGCAATATTTTCGTGAATAGTGGTGTCAAATAGATGAGGTTTTTGGCTGACGACAGAGACGTGTTCTCGGAGCCAGGTGACATCGGTGGCCCCAATGTCCGTCTTGCCTACCAAGATTTGTCCCTTGCTGGGTTCGTATAGCCTTTGCAGCAGGGCCGCAATTGTGGACTTGCCCGACCCTGATGAGCCGACGATGGCGACACTTTGCCCGTCCTTAAATTCCAGTGAGACATTTTTGAGCACAAGAACTTCAGGACGTTGTGGGTATGCAAAGGACACGTTGCGGAAGGTAACCCGACCGCGCATGGTAGGATATAAGAAACCTTGCGATTCTTTGGTATTTGTAGGGAGACAAAGAACTTTGTGCATATCTCGCGCAGCTTGAGCAGACTTGGCAATCTTATCCACTACAGTAACATGATAAGTTTCGAAGATTGATATATCGAGTAAAATAACTACCCACCAAATACCATCATTTGTGCGGCAATGGACACGCTGAAGACGAGAAGATTAAGAACTTGAACCATTTGCAGGTATGTGTAAGATCCTCTAGCGACTAACACGGCCCCGACGTAAAAAAGCAGCGCTGAATAAACTATTAGTATAACAGACATCAAATTTCCTGAAGACAACCTCACCTTCAGAAAGATATATCATAGCATTAGTAACACCAAATCCGGAACCTTCTGTGAAAGAGCCACTGACTCCAGTTCGGAGAGCTTTAAGGAGAGCGGCGTCATATTGACTTGCAAATACACTTTGAAATCCCATTGCACGGATATCGCGCATGTTTGAGATAGCCTACACGGCAGAATGAGTCGCCTGAGCATAACGGAAAAGATAGTTATCAACTTACATCGTAATAGATCTTGGATACTTCTTCACGCGCACGTTTGTTCCTCAACTGGAACTTGGACGTCAACCCAGTCTGGAGGGTCATCGCACCCGCAAAAATGGGGACCAGCGCAATACCAACGAGTGTGAGTTGCCAGCCCAACACCATTGCCCAAACTAAACCCACGATGAGCATAGTAGACACGACAAAAAACATACCAAGACAGATCGAGAGTAAGCGTTTCGCATCGTCCGCATCCTTGATGAGTACATCAACGAGTCGTGCTGGATTATTGACCGGATTGTCGAACCACGCTTTGTCCTGGGCAAGAACACGGACGAACGCTGCTTTGCGTGTCTTGGTCATCCAGCGTACGGCTGCGTTCTCCATTAACATAGACTTCAATCCGGCAAAGAAGCCGTCCGCCGCAGCAACGGCGAATGTGATGAGCGCAAACTTCGTAATGATTTCAACATTTCTTGCTCCAGCTGATACTTCGAAGAAGAGACGCGAGAGCATGAACGAAAAGATGGGGGTCATGCTGCCACTTATCAGACACGTTACGATGCCAATGGCAACCCAAGGTTTGCTGGGTACCGATGGATAAATATTACGTAAGACGCGCAGCACGGAAAGAGGTTTTTCATCCGAGTCGACCTCAATAGAAGCATCCTGAACGGCTAGAAAGGATGCACGCTTCAATTGGTATGGCTGCCTTCGAGATGACTGCACACGTCTTTTACTGGCCTCCATACCACTGCTATTGATCGCTGTCTTCTGCGTCTCGAAATCTTGATCATCCTCTACATTCGTCATCTCCGTCACATTGGTCAATGCTAAGTCAGGTTCCGAGGGGATATATGAGAATGCAGAGGATGAAAATGGCGAAGAAAATGGCAGACTACGTCGGTTCGTGTGTATGAGTGCAACAGGAGGAATACATATGGGAGACGCGGCAAAACTCGAAGGGCGTCTTGATAAAGATATCCATTTGGGAGGCTGGTGATCTTGTGGAGGAACAACGTTAACAGAGAGTTTACTTCCATGGTTTCCAATGGTTCCACGGGTCATGTCGGCAAGAACATCAAACATCCAGGTGCTAGTAAGAGGTCTGAGTGCAACACCCAGACTTTGATGTCTGGACGACCAACCAGCTTTCGTGATTTCCTCAAGGTCTTCCTCCAATTCTTCCAAAAGCGCGTCAACTGTATCCTCTTGGTCGATTTGAGAATCGGTTTTCTGTGGGAATCCGTGTTCACCTTGAGTATCCGCCATAGCGCGAAATTCACTACCTTGGATCATCTCTAAATCGCCACGATATCCTTGTTCGATAATACGGCCGTTCTTAAGAAGATAGACAAAATCTGAAGATTCAATTTGCGAGAGATCATGAGTGATCACAATGGTCGTCTTGTTTTTGCGCCAAGATTTGATGGCTTCAAACACGAGGAGGCGGGAAGTGGGATCTAATGCGGAAGTTGCTTCGTCTTTAAGTTCGTGAGCCAAAGCAAATATAATCAAGAATAAATTTCTCACCTAAGATTAAAACGGTGGGGTCGCGCATCCAGGCCCGTGCGATGGCAAGACGCTGCTTTTGTCCCCCTGATAAGTTTGCGCCACCAGTGCCCAAGGGGGTGTCGTAACTTTGGGGTAAGTCTCTGATAAACTCGTGCATGAGCGCAACCCTACAGGCAGCGACGACTTGAGAACGAGAGGCCCGTTCGTGTGCTCCTGCACCGTCTCCGATGCTAGCTAAACCCATAGCAACATTGTCGTGCAGGCTCATATCGAATAACATACAACCCTGATTAACGCCACAGATGTGTTGCTGTGCCCACTGTGTGTCGATATAGGAGAAAATCTGGTTGTCTAATTCGATAGACCCATACTGTGGTTGGTACATGCGAAGGAGAAGCTGCGCAAGGGTTGACTTTCCCGACCCCGATCCTCCAACGATGAATGTCATTTCGTGCGCGGGGAGATACATTGACACATCCTGAAGAACAAGAAGATCTGGGCGCGAGGGATACGCAAATGTGATATTACGTAACGTAAACTCGCCAGAACATTTGGCAGGACGAATACCGCGGAGGGGAACTGGAGCAGTGCTGGCCCCAAGGGATAGTGTAGATGACTTTCGGCGTAAAACAGAAGGACTGTGGGAAGCAGGTGAAGGTGTAGGTTGTTCAATGAATGTGACCAGTGCGGCCATGGACACTTGTCCTTTCGCAAATGCCTGGAAAAATGGTATAGCTGACTGAAGGCTGGTAGCACCGATGAGACAAGCCCAGAAGACCGCCATAACATCGCCTGGACTAATCTTTCCACCTCGGACGAGTTTGGCCCCAAAGCCAAACGCCTGAATGAACAGTGTCATCGACTGAAATTGACTGAAACCGAGGCTAATAGCCCATACGGCACTGCTTTTGTTGGCATCGCGCTGAATACTATCCACCACGCGGTTGAAGTTGTGAGCCTCCCGAGATGAAGCATTAAAAGCTTTGACAGTTGCAATGTTGGAAATGGCACGTTCGAGCAGTGTTCCGGCCTTCGCTGTACTGGCACGCTCACGGTCATACAATGGAACGCCATACCCCTGTGAGATGGATTGAACGACAATGACGAGCGGGACGGTGGAGAGGATGACCAGGGTGAGAGACCATGAGTGCACGAATGCAAGTATCAGACAAGTGACAAGGGTAACAAGATGTTGGATGATCATCCCTGCGGTGAGGGCTGATGCCATACGAACGTCGTCTGTCTCACTGATGCTATAGTCAGCAGCTAAGCTATGGCATGTAACAATGAATGCATACCGTGTAAACTTTGCCATGAGACCACCTGCACCAAACTTTACGTCCGTCGTACATTCGGAGTCACCTCCTAGCTTAAGGTCGTACCATGTCATACTCTTGGCAGTGATAGCGTCGTATACACGTTTACGAAGTCGCATGACATTGCGCTCGCCCATCCATATCCAAAGGCTGGACATGAGGCTGCTAAAGGCAAGCTGGCCGGCAGCAAGTGCAATAAGTTCCACAGAGACCAAGCCAACATTGTGCAGGAGGTCCCGCTTGGCTTGCTGAGGCGGATTCGGTGTGAGAGGGAATTGGGCAAAAGCATCAAATGCTTGGCCAATGACTAAGGTCATGAAAGGAGCCATTGCGCCTGCAAGGCAGGAAGATGCGACTGCAGGTAAGAGAAGAATCAGGATGTCGCGTTTGGTGCAAAAAGAGTACAGAAGGCGAATTGATGGCTTTGGGGGACAGTATTCCGGCAGCGCAGGCGTTGGGATGTCGAGCTTATGAATGCTTCTGGTAGTGGCAGACTCGAAGTCATTCTTGTCATGTATGGATGGGGATTGTGTGAGATGGTAATGCTTGTTCCATTGCTTCTGCTCAGCATTGATAGAGACGGTAAGGTCAGGTCGACGCATGACTGGGGATGATAGTAGGAAAGGGCAAGAAAACGAAAACGAAAACGAAAACGAAAGCGAAAGCGAAGCGACCCCATGATTGTCCTGTTTGCCTTTGAAAACCGGTAGCAGACAATAGCAGCATTGAAGAATAGAATGGCCCCTTTAGGAATACGCGCCAAATCCACCCGAGTTTGCAAATTTTCTGAGTAACTCCGCTTATTGTTCACTGGTAATCAAGCACCATACGAGCATTAATCTTAATTTAAGACGTCAACCCTGTCCAATTATCACGACGAGTGGCCTAGAGATCTTCTATTTTTGAACGCCGTGGACAGCATCTACATAAGCCTTCATGACATTTTTCTTACAGAGTTCTGCTTCACGTTCATGTCGTTGAGGTATGCCTGACTGGACTGCGGAGGATCTTTCAGCTGATACAATGTATCATCAGTTTACTCATGTCAGCTTCAAAATAAATCGTTTTCCGATTCATGTGACTGTTTGTAGACCCACAATTAGAGTTGCCATTGTTTCCCTTGCCCAACGAAAGGTAAAGGTCACGCATTCTATGTGCACCGTTAATACTGTATCTGGCTCACTTGGGATTATAGATATTGGTGATGGCCTCCTCCTGGCCCCTATTTTCACTCTCCAATGTCTTCCCTTGTTGCCTTTCTTTCTGATCCTTTCGCTTCGTCCGTTTCCCGTCTACCCAGTTGGTATCCGGTTTCCCTGGAACCCAACTTCGCTCTTTCAACATGGATTTAGTTCTCACGACGGTAAGTACGCTTCTGATCTAAACGGCTGTCCTTCCTGTACGGAGCGAACCATTTAATAGATGTGTACTCATTTAGTTCCACGTCCGTAACAAGCAGAACCTCTGTAGGCGGCAGGGCGTAAGATACAGACGTAACGGACGTGTAATTGAAACGTGTGCATATCTCCAACCTGAAACAGAACCAAGTCTTGGAAGAAAAGAGGATAACCATTGAAGCGAAAAAGTTCAAGTCCATCCCGTACACCTCATCCATGTATCCCTGTGCCTTTCGTTTACGCATTTTCTCGGTCCCATGCCATTCCCCTTCGTCAAGAGTCCAGGGATATGGCATCAATATTTGAAGCTGACTCATTTGCCTGCTGCCTTTTCTTTCCCTTTTTCTTTGATTTGGATTCTGACGGGCCATTGTGGTAGAAATAATGTCATCAGCATTAATCTATTGTGGTTTTTCCATATCCTCCTAACGCAAAGGTTATGCCATGAATGGTGTCGTGGTGAGAACACACTCATATCTCTTTGTGCTCTTCCTCATGATATAATCCAAGCATTACTTATCATCCTTCCCGGGGTCCTAGTCGCGGTCGAGGTCAAAGTCAACCAATCCTCAATAATTTCAACTTAGCAACATTTACGCTTAGATATTTGACTGAATTGCCTTCGAGGTCAAATTCAATACCTCCCTCTCGACCTATCTGTTCAAGCTTCTGACGAAGTTCTTTCATTTTTGAAGCTTTCAAACGCTTGACTTATTCCTTCTTCTTATTTGGTCCTTCCTCCTAACGTTACTTCCGCCTTTCACGAACTTCCTTCCTCATATTATCCTTTCTTCTAACGGCAAAATCCAGGTTACGCGGATCTGTCGGGATCAGAGCGGCATCACTGTTTGAAAGATATCAAAGAATGAATTGCAAATGTCAATGCCAGACACAATATATACGGTTCTTCAAAACGAAAACTGTAGGAACTTTCAAACCATATCTTTGAATTCTTGTTCATCGTTCAGTGACCCCTCACGTTCGGCGGGAACCGCATCATGTGAAAGATTTTCGAGTAACATCTTTGTATGTCGGGACATGTTTGGCAGATCGGTCAATCCAACGATATAAATGCATATGGTAAGAAAACTAGTGATTGAAGAGTATCACTCACTTCATGAGAAATTCTTGATCAATCTGAGTCCTCCTTGCTTTTATTAGACCTTTTTTCTTCATCGGACCTGGCGCACCCTCATCTCCATGTGATACCTTAATTGTAACTGAATCATCTTGGATAGTTACCAAATCTCTGATATTCGCTCCAACTTTCCGTTTACGGTACGAGCTAAAACTCTACAGAAGAAAGCACGGGCTTGTCTACTCCCAAAACAGAATAAAGTTTTGATTGGTAGTATGTGGCACTGTGTCCTTACCTACCGGTGTCATTTGTGAAATTTCCAATCCTAGAAAAATCGAGTAGAGGAACGAAGACGAATGGGCTTGCGTCCTACAGTATGTTGTAGTGGATTCGCACCTCAAGCTTGGGCCCTCCCCGCGAGCAAAAAACAACTGGGGAATTGAGGCATCGTGATCTGCCCGGGATACTTACTGCCCGGGATAGAGCCCGTTTGATTTAAAAACCGAAGGTGGAGTCACCGGCGATGATCAATAGTTATATCTCGTCCTTCGTGTCGTTGTTATCTCACCATGCCCATGAGCGCGAGTCACTGTAAGAGTAAAACTAACGCGTCCATCCTGATACTCGAACTACACGAACAATGTTTTTTTCCAAGACAATTTGATTTTACAGGAACAAGCGATTATCGTGGCTGTCCAAGAGAAGTTCCGATGACCCCGATGACACGTTGATACCATGCGAACTCTCCGATGTTTTCCTTAGGCGGATCCGATTTCCGAATCCGAGAGGTCCGGTTTGGAGTGCGCATAGAGTTTTGGGTAGGCAGTAAAAATTGCCTTGCGCCCTGTTTCTGTTTGCAGGGATGCTCAAGTATACAAAGTAACTCGTGCTGGACTTGTATTACGATGGGGACTCGCACAGTCCCAACTTCCCATACACCAAAGTCTCCAACCTCACAATGTCCAAGGTAAGCATAGGTAAGCACTGTGAAGTCAAACACTTATCCTCTCACAGCCAGTCCTCTACATCTTCGAAGGTTGCGTGTGGGCGACGGCTCCCCAGCTGGCGTTGTATTCTTATTTATTTTTACGCAGTCAATAGTCACTAAAATAGAAACAGGTACGAACTTGGCTACGGCGATGAAATTGTAGAAGAACCCGTCAATCTCAGTGAGCTGTGCTTGCCGTTGCCAGACTTGGAATGCTAACTGCACATTCACGACGATCTGTCTGTCACTATAGCCCAAGGAGCCAACTTTCACCCCAAGTTTCTGCAATTAAACCCAAACGGAACCTTACCTACTCTGGCCACTCCAAAGAAAGTATACACCTCTACCGCGGAAGTCGTCAATTATCTCCTTGATAATGCACCCAGACCTGGAGGAAAGTCCAGTGGAACCGACTTGATCGAGATACTACATAGTGCCTCCATCGACCCCAATTTCTCCATGTTATCTGCGGTACGTAACGCTCGTTGTGCTGGGAGGGGAACCGAATCTTACTGTTTCATAGAGAAATGAAGCAGATCTGAGAGCAAAGGCCAAGGGAGTTGGAGGCAACTTAGTACGTGGTCGTCAGTATGATATTTTTATCGAGTGTTTCTCCACACTCACCCGGAATTTCAGGTCAAGCCACCCTTGAACGCCTTGCGCGCACTGCTCCTGAATATAGGGCATTTTACACCACTAAGCTTGCTCAGAACGGCTTTCTTGTCTCCTTATTAGACAATGTAGCACCTCCTCAGGCCGTCCGATACTTCATCGCACGGTCACATGTCCATTGGAAAAACGTTTCACGGTTTGTCTTGATAGACCTTCCTGTTTTCCTTCCGGACTCCGGTTTTATTGGAGGGGACAGGCCCGGTGAGGATGACTTTCACCTGGCGGTATGGCTTGCGAGGACAGTTGCGGTGTTGGGGGGTTCTTCAGACGAAGATGGCGTCCAGTCGCTGGAAAAGGAGCTAGGAGGCAGTGGAACAGTTCCGCAGAAAGTAAAGAATTACTGGAAGCTATGGTCGGAGCGCGATAGTTGGAAAGCTCAATACGGTAGAGCCCTTCACTAGAATATAATACCAATGTATTATTTTCAAATCATCTTATCTATATGTAACATTATAATATTATAACTCATAGCCAAACCTTCCATGTAATCTAGTCACTATATCCAAGTAGTTTGGCTCACTTTCAGGAGTTATCTTGCCGTGTCTTATCATGAAGTCGACCAGGACTGGAAGTCATCATTTCAAACATGAAAGCGTGGAATGAAGAAATCATTAGGCCTCACCCAGAGCACAATTTGGTTTGAATAAACGTTTATGCATTTTTTCAGCAACTGTTGCTAGATCTTCGAGCTGACAATGATGTTAGAGAGGACTTGGGCACTCCAGCATGAATTTACCTGGAATGAGTCAACTTCCCCGTCAAGAGGTTTGGGAGTATAAACATCCTCTTGCCCGGGAGGGATCTGTAGATCATATACAAATCTAACGTGACTATAAGGGCCAGCTCCACGCAAAAAGCACGTGTTACTAACTGAACTTCGGGCTGCAGATAGCCTTCGGCCCTTCTATATCATTGAAGGACAATTAGACCTTGCAACAGATATTAATTTGGGGCATTACCTGTAAAAATAGCTCACAGCACCACATGACCTCACATGAGTTTTGACAAAAGACTCATCCAAATTGGCCTCCTCAGTGCATTCTTTTACAAGTGATTCGAAAGGGGACAACCCGTAAGGAATACCTCCTGCCACAGTATTATCAAGAAACAGGGGCCATCTATCTGACAGATGAAATGGCTGGTCAGCAGATGGGAAGACAACTCACGTCTGCTTTGTCTTAGCTCTGGTAGGCACCCAGATTTTCCAGTCTGCGGTGTACATTGTCATGTGCACACCATATGTGACTAGACCAAACAGTGCACATGCAGTGCGTTCCAAGACAAACGCGACCCGGTCTTCAGTGTGGGGACCAAAAGGGTCAATGTAAACAGGGTATAGTTCGTCACGCCACAAGTGAGGTGAAATTATATTAGGAAACAACCCAGAATCTCTCCATCGCTCTGTGAGAGTCTTGAGGGCGTGTGTGCGCTTTGCGGGGGTATCAACCCACTCTCTAAATGTAACTAATGATCTACGTCTTTCGTCTAGTAGACGGTGGATCAAAAAATTAAAGAACTCGTGTGAGGGTATCGTACCTTCCTGAGATTTTTCATGAATGTCCCAGACAGGTGGTTGAAATGCAGACAACGTCGTTCTGTTGGCAACTCTTAAGGCATCAAGGACGTCGCCTGGGATGAGGCCGATAATGTGCCTGGAATCCAATGAAAGGCGAAACTCTGCAAACTTCTCAGTTGTGGATTCTAGTCGGAAATTGTCGCACCGGTCCACAATTGGCACGAGTGAAGGTGTACTCATTTTATGATGGTGGTCGCAGCGCGCCTCACAGCCGCCTGCGCCATGCAATCGAGATCGTGAGAAAATATGCTTACTCCCAACTAACTCATCTGTTACTCACGACCCTTCATGGCACAACAGTCCCCTACTATTGCAATCCCAAAGAAAGGGACAGACGAAGTGGACTGGACAACTCCAATCCGTAACCTCATCGCACAGTCGTATGGTGAGAGCCCAGAGAATTACACAGCCGAGTGTGCTGCTCTTCAGCGATGTCGTCAAGACGCAGTACGAGGTGCTGGCAGTGAGATGACTGGTGAGCAACACTTCTTGAGATAGACCACCTTTTCATCTGTCTAAGAGAGATGACGGATATCAGCGAGAGACCTACTGTACAAGTATTTTGGACAACTTGAACTCCTTGAACTGCGCTTTGCCGAAATCCGCGTCACCTTTCCTTGGCGCGATGCGTTTACATCCAAGCTTACCACACAAACCTCTCTGGCGTACGAAAAAGCGTCCGTCATATTCCAAATCGCCTCAACCCATTCTGCCATTGCATCTACGCAGAATAGATCTGACCCAGAAGGCCTCAAGCGCTCGTTTTATTACTTTAGAACTGCCGCCGGGATGCTCACTTACATTAACGAAAACTTTCTGCATGCTCCATCTACTGATCTCAGTAGAGACGTCGTCAAGTTCCTGGTCGATACCATGATCGCCCAGGCCCATGAAGTATTCTTTGAGAAGTGTCGGGACGAGAAGAAGACATCTAGTCTGATCGCTAAAATCGCTGCTCAGACTGCATCGCTATACTCCGCGCTAGTGGAGGGGGTGAAAGAATTCCAAGGCAAGAAGATCTTTGATCATAACTGGGTGTTACTTCTTGGAGTATGTTTTGTGGTCCTCGGGTCATGATATGCTTACGAATATTTGTAGATCAAAGCGAAGTTCTTTGTCTCTTTTTCTCAGTACTACCGATCTCTGGCTGACAATGCAGCTGGGAAGCACGGAGATGCTCTTGCCAGACTGATAGTGGCGGAGAAAGCAGCCAAGGAGGCACACACCCAAGCATCCACCTCGTTTTCTCCGTATTTTGTGACGACCCAATCACCTACTCTCCCTCCTGATGCTGGGAGCGCCATCCTCGAACTTACTAAGACTCACCTCGCACTATGCACCGAAAAGAAGAATGAGGCGCAGCGCGACAACGACCTCATTTACAACGCCGTTCTCCCTGCAGAAGGAACGCTTTCTATAATAGACAAGACCGCTGTTGCAACTCCAATTCCTATTCAAGATGTATATGGGGCGCAAGATGTACAAAAGACAATTGGACCTGACTTATTTGTCAAACTAATCCCACTCAGCGTCCACGAGAGTGCAAGTGTGTATTCCGAAGAAAAGGCTAAGTTGGTACGTGGAGAGGTCGAAAGATCGGATACTGCCGACAACGAATATCGTGCTGCACTCGACTCGTTGGGAGTTCGAGAAGGACTTGGACGGTATCGCGCAATGGTGGAAGGCATCGTCGCAGGCGGTGATGTCGTTCCTCGGGAGGTGCGTAGTTTGCAGGAAGAGATACGCAGTGCAGAGGAACACGAGAGTGTGAACGAGCTCTTGGGACAGCTGGACCGCTTAAAGACCAATGTTCGGAGTGAGCTGGAGAGTATTGGACGCGATCTGGAAATTGAATCCAAAGATTGCGAAGCTGGTCGGCTCAAATATGAGCATAACTGGATCCAGCAACCTAGTTCCGGCCTCACCAAAGAATTTAGGCAAGAACTCAAAGGTCACTTGAGTGCTCTCGATGTGGCGAGTACTTCCGATGCACAAGCCGCTGGCATGTGGGAGTCGATCAAGGGAGATATTGTGATACTTCAGGACGATGAAAAGCTGGAAGGGGTGTTCACTCGTCAAGCGCAACAGGGCCATGAGCGATCTGTCAGCCTTTTGGATATCGAAGATGACGGCGAGGGTGATTGGCAAGAGAGGGAGAAAATTGGCGGATATGTGGCGGAAATCGAGGAACGCATCGGACGACTCAATAAGATCAGTAGGGAGCGGAAGGAGACCCTCAAGGATTTGAAGGAGAAGGTATGCACATTTACGATATTTCAGAGTGCCAAATAGTAATTATTCATCATATCAGATTCAAACCGATGACGTGTCGCATCTTCTCCTACTTAATCGCAGGAACTCTTCTGTGGAACCAACACTGTTTGCTAGTGAATTGGAAAAGTTTAAGCCATACCAGACACGTATCCACTCTACCATCCAATACCAACAAGCAGCTCTACAGGAAATCGCTCAGTATTGGAAAGGACTGAAAGATCTAGCTGGCCGTGGAGCGAGCGCTAGAAAGTGGGAGGACAAAGAAAAAAGAAAAACATCCCATATCAAGCAATTTGGAAAAGCTCGTGATACATGGATGGAGGTTCGCGAAGGAATTGCGTGAGTATTTCGTGTTCCTCGAGACTTACTCAAATAATTAACGAATCTACAGAAAAGGAATACGATTTTACCGTGATCTTTCGGACCTTACGGCTCATTTAAGACGTAATGTGAAAAGCTTTGTTTCTTCTCGCTCTACTGAGCGTGAAAGCTTCATTGCGAGAGCCGAAACCGAGAGACGGTTGACTGCCTCAGTGTCGTCGCCTCCTCGACCATCCCCTCCGCCATCCATAGAGAACTCATTTTCATCTATGAGTTTACGTGGCCCAGCTTCACCCCCACCTCCACCTCCACCTCCATACGGTGGATGGAGTCGTCCGACCCCACCGCTGTCTCAACACATGTACCACTCAACTTCCCCACTATCACATTCGCCTTACCCCTCCCAGCTTCAGCGACCTACATATGATTCTGTACCATCATTACCTCCTCCGCCCAACCCCAATCCTTATGGCGATCTCTCCAAAGTTTCCGGTCTATCGTCACAGTTTTCTATAAATAACTCCAGTACCTCTTCCTCGCCACAACCGTCTCGTCCACCTCCGCCACAACAGTTGTCGTTCCCTCCTCCTCAGCACCAGCCACAATATCCATCCACTCCCTACCCGCCGCCACCACCTGTTCGACAGTCTTCCTATCCTCCACCGCCACTGCCGCCGTCGCAGGCATATCCTCAACCACAGCACCAGCGCTCATCTACTGCGTTTCCTCCACCCCCTCCGCCGTTACCCTATCAGTCTCAACAGTACAGTGCGCCACAGAATAACCCATCGCAATATAATCAGCATCCAACGTCTCCTCAGTCGCAATACGGACAGACACTTCCGGGATATAGATACGGTCAATAAGGTTGCTCTCTCTTGCTCAACTCGCATCTTGATCTGTTACATCGCAATCAAACACTCAGTGTACCAATAATGTACTCATGATATTTACTTGAAATGGTGTCATTGAGGCTGTAATACGAGTTCAAACGGATACAATTAGCAGCTTTTTTTTGAATGTACTGTGCTGGTCACGTGAGAGTGGTAAAAGACGCTCACAGCTCACTTTCAATGGCATACCAAGCTATAGAGCCGGACGAGGTGAGCCATCTACAAGCATGAAGTAATTACTCCAGGGGTCATTCTGCTGTACAGCGGGTAGAGAGTGGCCCAGATGGACTCGAGTTCAAGTGTGAGTGCATTTCACCAATGATGATACTCGATCGCGAAACATTAACATATAATTATGTTTCAGCATTTCTAGGAGATAGCGAGGCGACACGGGAAAACCCCAATGCTCAGAATTCCTCAGGTTCTGGTAGAGGTGAGTCGATACGTTTTATTTCTTTTTGGATATTTATCCGTGCAGCAGGATACTATGGTGAACAGCCAACTACGTCTTCGGGGTTTTGGACCATGGAGTACTATCAGAAATACTTTGATGTAGATACGAAAATGGTGCGGTCACTTTCTTTCTCTTTGACTATTCACCTCACTACTTTGGTTAAGGTATTGAAGCGATGTTACACAACCTTACTACCTGCATCTTCTTCATACCTTACGACCCACCTCACACCGTCTGTAGACCTTTATGGTCCATTCTGGACCCTTACGACACTCATATTTTCCCTTTTTGTGTTCTCTTCACTCGCGTCTTCGATATCGTCCTATCTTTCCAACACTCCCATTACCTATGACTTTCAGCTACTTTCGATCGCCGTTACACTGGTGTACATTTATGGTCTCGGTATTCCTGTCATTTTATGGGTTATCCTGAGATATCTTGGAGTGGGTGAATGGAGTCCCGTAGAGGCAGTGGCCGTATTTGGATATGGACAGTTTGTGTGGATTCCTGTCTCGGTACGTTCAGTGTTCCACAATTTTAATCTTGATCATTCACCGATTGTTCAGGTCCTCTGTGTCATCCCTGTACCGCTTGTGCGGTGGGTACTGGTGGGAGTAGCATTTTTGTTGTCCGGCTACTTCTTGGTAGCAAACATTTACCCTATTCTCGCTTCGGTATGTCGAGGTCAACAATTACAGTTGCCGATGTAACTCACGTCACTCTCAGGCCGAACAAAAAGCAACGCGACTTCTTGTTGTCATCTTGGTTATACTTCATGCAGCTCTGGCGCTGACCTTCAAAGTTCTATTCTTTAGCTACTATGTCATACAGGAGATAGGAGTCAAAGATCCGCTGGGTGTAGAAGATCCTACGACAGTCACCGGCTTGGTCACTAATGCCACAGCTACTTCGATATAATTCCCTTACAATATTAGAACTATTTTGCTCGCCTATACTGTAAGATGTTTAATAAAATAATGCAATTAAAATACTGCCTCCACAACCTCCACAGGTGTATAAATAAAGAATTGCAATTTAACTCTTGAAGCAAGTTTACGATATGAATGATACGAACAAAGGCTGTATTAACTGTCGTGAGGGTATGAAATAACTCAGGCGCGGGTGAACTCGGCTAGGTAGCACATAAACTGCATCGTGAATCGATTATAGCTGCTATACCCTTTCTTATGGTGCCGGTCATGCGATGCTATTTCTCCTAATGTTCGGAAATCAAGCGTTCCGCTCTGTCGGAGAATAGGCTCGTCGTAGATGGCGGTACTTTGCGAGTGAGTAAAGGGCAAGCGTCTCTGTCGCAAATATGGACGTGTTAACACGGGTGAAAGACTAGGAAGAGGGCATATTAACGTACCTTTCTTAATATATTCTCCTAACGCAAATGCCTTCTCGATGTCCGCTTGTGATGTCAGGTGCCTATTTTCTGGAGGTTAAAGGGAGGCTCATTTCAGTTAGAATGATTTCTTATTCTATCACAAGTAGTATAGAACTACTCACTCTCAAATGCTCTTCTTAGCTTGCCATGGAAATTGTATCTAACGAGGAGTCGATGACCTAATTGTCCTATGTTAGACAAATTACCCACAGGGAATCGGGGTAATCTCTTCCGATCCTGTGGAGTTCCTTGTAGAGACGGATAGCTCGTAGTCGGGATGAAGAAGACATGAGTACGAGTTTAAAGTCCGCCCTTACAACCACACTTGGCTCTAACACGTACCTGACTACGGTAAGCATTGAGCTATCCAGTTTTGGTGTTCGGTATGACGATTTTGTTGATTTTCGAGTAATTGTCAGAGCCCTGATATGTCAACAAGGTCCAACAGACCACCTTCATTAGCCAACTTGGCACACCCTGCCCCCCTAAGACCCGCACTCAAGTCTTCGCGGCCACCTACTCCATTGATAAATGCAACACCTCCTGATCCCGAAGATTCGCCTGTCCTCACTATAACTAACTCGGACTGGTTTCCTCGCACGTTGACGGGAGGTTCGACCGGCGGTTATACATCGAAAGTCGGGTTTGACACGTTTCAGAACCCGAGTGACGCTACCCTGTTTTCCTATACCCTGCAAGTGAGTCCTTGGCTCTTCTTATGAGTTTGTTGAATATAAGCGACATGATTAGGTTAAATCTGAAGGATACAAGCGGACGCGAAGTACGCGATCATATTTATGTGCCGCTAGCGGCGACGAAAGTGGAGGCAAGGCTTTAGATTGGGTGATGGAGTTACTTTTACAGGAGGGTGATGAGTTGATCGTCTTTCGAGGCTTTGACGGGGATGATTTGGGTGGGTTAATGTCTTATGCTTCGAGTTATGATAAACTTCTTTTCTTTCTCTTTAAGCTGATAAGCAGATGCACGAACAGCGCCGTGAAGAGGCACGAGAGTTGATGAAATGGATCCGGGAAAAGAATGATGAAGTAGAAGCCGGACGAATGGTACGTACGCACCTTGCCTTCATCTATCTATTGATATGAATGTGTTATGTGAAGGTATCGATAATAGTCGAGTTTGTTGGTGGTAAGATTACGGCCTCTATCGAACGACTGATCGCTTTGTATCGACCCGATTCCTTGGTGGTTGGCACAAGAGGACGGTCTGTATTGCAACAATGGGGAGCTGTACTAGGAGCGCCAGGCGTCGGTAGTATATCCAGGTAGGTTACATATATATCTGACGGCATTTGGGTAATTCATATCACACTTCAACAAGATATTGTGTCAGCAGATCTCCAGTCCCAGTCATTGTTGTACGGTACGCGCTATGCCTTACCTCGTGATGTACCAAGATTCTGATCATTTCGGACTGGATAGCCCTGAACGTAAGGTACGCAAAGGGATGCAAAAACGCCGGGCTGACCCAAAACGCGGGACTCATTTTGAAGGGTGAGTCAAGCTAATATGTTCTTCTTGGTCGACTACATAAAATGGAATTTCAGACTGGAAAGGCCTCATACTAGCTCCTCTCCTCCTCCTGTGCCCGGTTCTGCGGGGACCCTTCGGATGATGGCATCTCGTTGATTCTTGCTTTCTTGTGCTTCTTCCAGCTATCACCATTGTTTTCCTCGTTTTCACAGGCGACATTTGTTCTATATCCCACATGCCACGCTGGCATAGATATTCATCAGTATCCCCCCTCTGTCCTATCACATGTACAGCAACTTCTATTGGGGAGTGGCCCCTTGAAGTCAGGATAGATGTCGTT
Source organism: Gomphus bonarii (assembly GCA_003316585.1). Taxonomy (NCBI): domain Eukaryota; kingdom Fungi; phylum Basidiomycota; class Agaricomycetes; order Gomphales; family Gomphaceae; genus Gomphus; species Gomphus bonarii. The sequence goes on from QFEC01006689.1 coordinate 29,603, forward strand.
TTTTGCCAATAGCATCGCAGAACCGATATGTTCTATCAGATTGTTAGACTTAAAAACATGGTTCCATTTGATGAATAGTCTTGTTTTATTGGGATAATATCCATCTCTCCCTTTTCATGAGACCGAAAACAGTCTAAATCTTAATTAGCAATAAATCACAAACAAGAGATGAATCCGCCGGAAATATTATCCTGCACTCGGTCACTCGACCCTATAGGTTGAAAACCATGACCTAAGCGTTGTCGAGCTTGTCAGATGAAGCTGACCGTAGCACTGGAATCGATGGGAAAATAGAAGACGGTCTCGGAGCTTAACCTGTGAAGTGTGTAAAGGAAAGCTAAACATTCGATACCGATTCTGATGTTGCTGTGGCGGTTATCTACATTGACAAGAGCTCTAATAGGATCACAAAACTCCTGTTATATAGAATCATAGAAAACACACAGCAGAAACTCAGAATTTTAGGGATATGCCAGGTTATCCAATGCTTCAAGCTTTGTGGAGTATCATCTTCAAGTTATAAACATTCTGTAAGGTCATCCATTCGTGTTCCCGCTATCGTGTGTGAATTCAGATAGACTTAAAACTAAACCTTCTCCTGACAGGTTGTAAGGATCCATAGTTGTGAGAGCATGCAAGAATTTCAAGAATGCTTTTTGGATAGACCATAGAGCCATAGCGTATCAGAATCCGAATCAACAGGTTTGGACTCAAGCAGAATCTCCAGTCACTAGTGAGTAATTCGAGTTTGATGATAAGGGAATGTACCTCATGAACATAGGTGTTCTGGCGGTGTATACGTAGTGGTATACAGACGCTGGAGCAGGAGGTTCATCAAACGCCAGATTACCGGGGACTGGACGACAGAATCGGTAGCAAAGTGGGCTTCAAGCCGCTATCTCGGAACACGGCGAGTTTAGACGAAAACAACTCACGCATCCGGCAGCTTGGACTGGACGCCACCTCGGCAGTTCAACATCAGTCGTCCGAGGGCGTTTAACCTCGCCGTATCAGGAGTTTGGGCATTTTACACAGTTCCGCCGGTGTTACCAGGCCGGTATGCAATCGTTTTAACGTTTAGCAATATTTGCATAGGACTTCCTTTATTGAGACATTGCGAGTTTAGTTCGGCAATATATATATTTGTTTTACTTTGCTTCTGGGTTATCTGGTATAGTTTCTGCTTGATACTAAAACACATCTCACTTTCTTGCCAGCTGAGATGTGAGTTAATCAATTATCTGTATCATTCTGATTCTGATCTGTTAATAGAAACGGGTATCAGGCCCAGTACGGACATAGGAACTAGGGGAGCTAGGACCGTACATTCTTCTTTCATCTCCCCACGTGGCCTTGATGGCCAATATGTATAAAACCCTCTCAGACCTTTCCCAGACCTCAGCTGTTACACTTTCATGTCCGTCTGAGTTAACTGCATTACTGTTTTCAGGTTATGGGCCCCGGCCAAACTCAGACAGACATGAACCACATAGACAGCAACTCTTCCACTAACACCCCACTGTCAACTACTCTACAATGACTACTACGAAGAACACTACAGGATATTTGAACCCCCCAATCTTCACTGATGTGGAGAAGTTTGATGACACCAACTGGTTGGACTGGAGTGAGGCCATACTAGTTGCCGCTCGTCTCTGGGGTGCCAGGGCATACCTTGAGGGAACATTACCATCCCTACTACTCCCACACCAATCACTGCTACTACGACAATCACAGCCACCTCTATAGCTGCTATCACAACAGCCGAAACACCTTGGACATCACCCATCCCTTCCTTTGATGAATATGACATTCGCGATGCTTGGACAATGGCACTCTTATGCTACAACATCAAGAACCCTATGGGCCTTGGTGTCAAAACCGATGGTACTGCAGCAGAAGCCTGGACCTCCCTTGTATCCCAGTACAAGATCACAAGTGACCTTGCACTTGTCAACGCACAATGGGAACTATGTGGGGTAGTCTATCATGATGGTGATTATCTCCCTGCTCATATTGCCAACCTCCGAACAAAGTGGGTGAAGGCAAATTCTATTGGGGCAGCAATCAAAGACACCAACTTCCGCATGATACTCTTGCAATCACTACCTGCCTCATGGGACTCCCTTGTTGCCATCCTTGACACCTACAAGTCCTCAGGAGATGTCATAGCACGTATCACAATGCACTGGGACCACATCAACTGCTCAGCTAAGGTCATGACTCCTAACACATCAGCAATCGCACTCAAGGCAGACGCCAGACGGGTAGCCTGGAACAAGCTTATTTGCACCAACAAGAACTGTGGTAGACATGGTCATTGTAGGGGATCCTGGACATCTAGGCTTATCTGTACATAGCACCCAATGGTGCTAGTTCTTTTTCTTTGAATTTCTTTTGCAATATTCGCTTATTTTCGACTTTTGTCACTAAAATTGTGACATAAATATTATTCTGTTGGTATGTAAATGTATTATCCAATAGCCTCGAATTTATGAGATTTTACTCTTATTTTTTATGATTTTTTTCGAAGCTTCAATTAACTTATTTTGTTGAGGCCCAACTGGAGAGTCCACAAACTCAGCTGAGTTTGCTAATATTCCCACACCGGGTAACATGGCCGCTTAAATTCAATCTCAGCACGCAGTGTCCAGGTGCATAGCCTCAATGCTGTGCCAATTACAATGGCACAGCCTCAGGGCTATGCTAGCTACTACAGCACAGGTATGGGGGTATGCAAGGCCTGACATGGCCTGAGTAAATAGACCAAAATAATGTACATATAAGGCATAAAAGCAGTGTACATGGTCTGTGCATGATCAAGGCTGTGCTGGGTAATGACTCATAGTTAGGAACTGAAAGTTGATTGGCTAGGAACCTTCTATAATATTCTACCATCTTCCATGACCATTAATAGATGGAAGTTCTCGCCCTAATGTAAATAAGGTATAGAAGGAGGACATACTGCCCCCTAACAAAAGAATACATACATCTGCTTCTATCCTATCAATCCACATGCTTCGTGTGACAGTTCTCTTAGTCATCTGTTGATTTTCCAGTAACAGGGATTAGTACAGTTGATTTTCCTGCTTAATGCCAAGGGTGGGTGACATCCTTGTGATTCTACAGGGTGAGATTGGCTATTGATTTTCTAGTCGGTTACACTCTGCTTTAGGGTTGATCTGTTCAGTTGATTTTCCTGTTCAGAGATACTCTCCAGTTAAGTGTCAGGGGACGACCCATTTCAAGTTCAAGCCCCGAGCCGAAACGGGCACAGCTTGGCCCGGAATGGACCAAGCGACCCAAGGTCTTTGGAAGGACCTTCCGAACCTTCGGCTCCCTTGGGCCCAAGAAACAGCTCGGCACTTACCCATGAAGTTTCCAAGC
>QFEC01006691.1:152-10559 GCA_003316585.1 Gomphus bonarii
TTGTTGCTTCCAAACATACACCTTCCCATCTGACCCAATCCTATTGATTTTTGTCTCATCAGTCCACAACACCCTCTTCCAGTCCTCCAAAGTCTAATTTTCATGGTATTGGACAAACTTTAGATGTTGCTGACAATGAGACCCTTTGAGCCTAGGGACTATTTTCTTTGTTGCTGATATAAAGCCAGCTTCCTTCAACACATTCCTGACAGTCTGAGGATTGACAGAGGTAGATATGATGGAATTTATGAATTGGGTGGCTTGGACAGCATTTTCAAGCTTCCCAGAGCTGATTTGATGGATAATCAACTGTTTATCATAAGGGGAAAGCTTGGAAGGACAGCCACCAGGATGATTTTCCTTATCCCCCTCATTGAGGAGAGAAACAATAGAAGAATGCTTTTCAGCAGAGATGGATTTTATGATGGTGCTAAGGAGTCAAGGAGATAAATGAACAAAGTTCAACATGCCAAATTGATACAAATAAGGTCACATGACATGTTGATGATTCACATGACCTACTCCTACCTTATACTGGTGTGTTATACTGGTGTGTAACATTGAAAATCAGAGAAAATAATAGAGGATCAAAACACTGCCCCAATGAGTGATTATTTTGTTTGATTTATTGAGCAATGATTTTTGATTGGACTCATATGATTTCTCAAGTTGGTAGATAGCCAACATGTTCTAGTATATGGCATAGTCACTTGCCCCCTCTTTTAGATAGATATTCAAACTTATAGTAAAAGACTCAGGCTTTTTTCCAAGTCCCAAACATATGTCAAGGCTGAATGTGAAAGGTATTCTGACCATCTTGCCTGCTGTCTAGCCAATAGTTTGGTGGTACAGAAACATTCCAAATTCTTGTGGTCTGTGATGACATTGATGCAGTTGCTGATCCTTCCAAGTAGTGTTGTCAACATTGTAATGCCTCAAAAATGGCCAATAGTTCTTTGTCATGAACACCATAATTAAGTCTGGGCAAGGTGAAAGTTTGGGAGTGAAAGGCTATGGGATGGAGTTCTCCATATGAGGTGTTCAGAGAGAATAACTGTGAGGGCATAGTTTTACACATCTGTCTCCACAATCAAGGGGCAGTCGGGTGTCCAATGAGTTAGGATAGGTGCAGATGTAAACACTTATTTTAGCTTATTGAAAGATTCTGTGCAATCCTTGGTGAAGTTCCAAGTTCCAAGTGAATCCTTTCCATGTAAGTCTGATAAGAGGAATAGTGATTGCAGAGTAGTTGTTTATAAAACACCTGTAAATTTTTTCAAAACCAAGAAAGGACTGGATGTCCTTGACCTTCCAAGTTTCCAGCCACTCCAAGATGCACATAACCTTTTCTTCAGCCATGGTGAGTCCCTCAAATGAGAGTATGTATCTGCTGTATTCAATTGAGGTTTGGTAAAAAGAGCATTTATCTTCTCAGGCATATAGGTTGTGCTTCTGTAGCCACTGCAAAGCTACAGCTTGGCCCTAAACTTCCCTGCCTGAAACTACTCAGTGGACTCTTGGAGTCAACTCATACTTCAGGGGTATTTCAGTTGCAAAGAAGTACATGAAAATTCTGGACCAGCACCTATCCCAAAGTATGGAAGATTTGGGAATTCTTCTGGAGAAGGTCATAATCCTCCTGTGGTTAGTTGGAGAGAGCATGGATAGCCTGCCTCCTTTATTGTTGTCCTTGTTGAGATATTTTGAGCTTGCACAATGTGATGTGTTTGCATTATATAAGTTACACAATAGTATATTTTTGAATTACAACAAACTCCCAAATCTATTCTTGGCACATTGTTGTGGTACTCCTCTCAGTGTTCAACTGGCCGCGGTTAATTTTCAATCAGCGTACGATACTCACGTTTTGTCATACTTTACGTGAGCGATGATAACTACACACACTATAGTTCCCTCCTCTGTTATGCCTACATCCTCGTTAGCAGCCACTTCATAAACACATCTTGCAGCGCCAGACGCGATCATCTGGCTTGAGCACTTCGTAATTTCTCAGGTGAGCTTGCCTGTGCACTGGAGACTATTGTGCGGAAAATCTTTTCCTGACAAGTCGGACCCGAAAACTGAGGCATCAGTGCCAAGGGGCTAGAACAGACGCGGTACAATTTGAATTAACAGAGTAGAGTCATATAACCGGTAGAGTTCTATTCGCTAACCAGCCTTCTGGCTTTCCGGCGCTGGCATCGCCTTGCAGACAAATCCCACACCCTCGTCTCTGCTCTCGACTCATCTTACCTCACCATCGTCTTAAGCATCTGCTAAGGAAAGCCATGTCGGAACTTTTGCCTTTTAATCTACACCCCACGTCGTCATCGGGGAGCATAAACCAGCACTTGAACAGGGTTACCATCAGTGAGCGTACTTGTTGATCCCTCAGTCGGACTAGAAGACCTAAACACATTCATGTTTTCCATTGCAGGGGCAAAGCGTGATGTTAAAATCCAGAACACCGTCCAGAACACTATCAGTGAGTGTGATGACTTCTTAAACAAGTGATGTTCATTCTCAGAGTGTTTTAGACCCTCCATTCGATCTTTTAGGGTTGCTCAAACCTGCTGAGCGGGCATATTACAACACACGCCAACCTGCCGAAGACGATAAATCCACAGGATGTATGGAGAACACGCGTGTACAGATCCTGGATGATCTCGAGAGATGGGCGCACGGTACTTCAGCCCCAAAGGTTTACTGGCTCAATGGGCAACTGGGTACTGGAAAAACTAGCATCGTTCACACTCTATGTGAGCGTCTAGACAAGCAAAAGATCCTCGGAGCCAGCTTTTTTTGTTCTCGCTCAAGCTTAGCATTGAATGATGCAACTAGAATCATCCCTACGATCGCCAGCATGCTTGCTCGCTCTAGCGTCAGGATAAAAGAAGCGATGCATGAGATCCTCACGAATAAACCGCATGTAGCTGATCTCAACTCATTTCCCGACCAATTCCGCTCCCTGGTGATAGAACCCATCAAGCTCGTCACGGAAAACGAACATCCATTGGATTATATTGTTGTTATAGACGCCCTCGACGAATGCTCTGCACCTGGGAGGGTAGAACAGTTGATAAAGACGATCCTCGACGGTGTCAAGGACACACCTCTGAAATTCTTCATTACAACTCGCCCCGAGAACTGGATCATGAAAGCCTTCCGTCACACTCCTCCACTGTCTCTCCTCCAAGAATTTTCTCTTCACAAAGGTGCCATACAGGATAATGAACGGACCGATATCGAAACATTCCTCAGATCTTCATTGTCCGAGATCGAAAACAAGCACGGATATTCTCAGCCTGGGGTTCCTTGGCCAACGGAACTTGAGATACAGCGTCTTCTCGAACAGTCGGATGGGTTATTCATATATGCTGCGACTGCGCTGCGTTATATCGGCTACAGGAACGCGAGTGCCAGGGAAAGGCTGACCCAGTTGATACGCTCGGTGCTGCCTCTCCCGTCCCTGGACAGTTTCTACAATTTAATTATGAAAGAGGCGTTCCGAGATCTTAGCGCAGGAGAAAGGTCAACGAGACATGACATACTTTCTGCTGTGGTCCTTCTCCAAAATCCACTCTCCGTGGCTGGAATTTCCTCTTTGTTGGACATCGAAGAAGCTAGACATAATCTATCTGCATTTAATTCAGTTGTTCATCTTCCCTCTACTGGACACGATCAGGTCAACATTTTTCACGCTTCGTTTCGCGAGTTCATTCTCGATCCAGAGCGCTGCGAAGCACACAGCGTTGATTATGCAAGAGGTCACCAAATGCTCACCATCAAGTGTCTTGAACTCTTGAACAATTCTCTTCGACGTAATATTTGTGACTTACCTGAAGATAGGACCGGGACACTCCCCCATGAAATCACAGATCCTGAAGTTATTTCGGAGGCCCTCCGATACTCGTGCATGCAGTGGGCATCTCATCTTCTAGAAGCGTTACCCCCTGGCGAGCCATCGAGGATGCTCGACTGTCTTTCCACATTCGCTGATAAACACCTATTGCACTGGTTTGAGTGCCTCAGTGTGTTTGGAGCATTGGAATCAGGAGTCAAGTCTCTGCGCAAGGCAAAAGAAGCGACATTGGTGAGACTATCATTTGGAGAGGAGGAGTTTCAGCTCACCTAATTGACAGAAATACACGACGACGCACAATAAGTATCGGATGCTGTTCGATGACGCTCGTGAATGCCTCAAGATGGTATCTGAGGCCATAAGCCATCACTGCCTCAACACCTATAGCTCGGCGTTGACATGGGTTCCTAAAGGATCTCTACTCCGACAGATATATGGGACAACCTTATGTAGCATACCTCGAACTAGAGTGGTCGTGGGTCTCGCGGATTCATGGGGACTCGCATCGAAGCATATCATGCGACACCGTGCAGACGTAACCTCTGTTATGTTCTCTAGAGACGGACGCCGGGTTGTGTCTGGGTCGAAGGACAAGTCCGTTCGTATTTGGGACACGGCTACGGGCGAGATGGAGCGCATACTTGTGGGGCATTCAGACTGGGTGAGGTGTGTTGCCATTTCGCACGATGGGATACGTGTCGTGTCTGGTTCGGCAGACACTTCAGTGCGGATCTGGGATGCTACTACGGGAAGGACGGTATGGATATACAAGGGTCATTCGCATGACGTGGCGTCTGTAGCTCTCTCTCCTGACGGGATGCGTATCGTGTCTGGGTCGTGGAAATCCATCAGAATCTGGAGTGCTGGTGCCGGGGAGACAGAGCGGGAACTAGAGGGGCACTCTGACTGGGTGAGGTCTGTGGTTTTCTCGCCTGACGGTACACGCATCGTGTCGGGTTCACATGACCAGTCAGTGCATATCTGGGATGCGACTACTGGAAAGATAGAACGTGTACTGTCGGGCAAGTCGGATGAGGTGAATTCTGTAGCTTGCTCGCCTGATGGGTCACGTGTTGCGTCTGGTTCCGATGACGGCTCGGTCCGTATCTGGAACACTACTACTGGGATAATGGAACGCATACTAGAGATCCGTTTGAACTTCGTGACGTCCGTAGCTTTCTCGCCTGACGGGACACGAATCGTGGCTGGCTTGTATGACTCGTCTATCCGCATCTGGGATGTGAGGACGGGAGAGATCAAGCACGTGCTGAAGGGACATGCGAGTGTCGTGACGTCAGTTGCATTCTCGCCTGACGGGACACGTATTGTCTCTGGCGCTCGGGACAGCTCTGTGCGGATCTGGGATCTGACCGAATTGGAGACGGATCGCGTACCGAGCACTGTCTCACGTAATAGATCGTACAGCTCAACCATGACAGCTCGCTTTTTGCCTGCGATTCGCGAGAAGAGAGAACGCGAACTAACGGCACATTCAGATGTGGTGTGGTCAGTGGCAATCTCGCCTGATGACACACGGGTCGTTTCTGGGTCAGCAGACAACTCAATTCGGATATGGAATGCTGGTACGGGGAAGATAGAGCGTGTTCTGGAGGGTCATTTGGGACCGGTGAATTGTGTGGCCTTCTCCCCTGATGGGAAGCAAATCGCGTCTGGTTCGGACGACAAGTCAGTGCAGATATGGAATGTGGCTACAGGAAGGTTAAAGCGCACACTCAAGGGCCATTCACTTGCGGTGTGGTGTGTTGCATTTTCACTGGATGGGAAACGTGTGGTTTCTGGTTCGGGCGACAATTCCGTCCGGATTTGGAATCCCACGACACGGAAGTTAGAGCACATACTCGAGGGACATTCAGATGCCGTGCAGTGTGTTGCTTTCTCAGATGATGGTGCACATGTTGCATCTGGCTCGCACGACCGTTCGGTCCGGGTATGGAGTACGACTACAGGGATAGCGAAGCATGTACTCGGGGGACCCTCAGATTGGGTGCTATCGATTGCCTTCTCGCCTGATGGAACGCGAGTTGTCTCAGGTTCAATTGACCAATCAGTTCGTATCTGGAACATTGTCACAGACGAATCGACTTCATTTTCAGAATCCTCATCGATCGTATTGCCAGACGGAAGCCGAGTTACCCATATCTTCCCAGGCACCTTTCAGCTGATGGCTCTTGGAGAGTCCCTGGTATCCCTATCTTGGGACAAGGACTGGATTATTTCCGGCCCTCAAATTGAGCCATGCTATTTTCCGCCTGATATTCGTGGCTTTTGGAGACATGCATTCTCTAGCTCTATAGCATGTTTTGGATATCCATCAGGGAAGGTTGTGATCTTAGATCTTAACCCTGCCTAGCTTAACTTTGAAAAATACAAAAAATGTTGTTGTTCTCTGGGGATTTTTGGTCTGTTTTCATACTCGGCTCGCTTGATATTTTGATACCCTTATTACGCCAGAGTATTTCCTCAGGATCCCTCTGTGGCAAGAGACAACATCCGGAGATGCATCCATCTTCTAGAGCGCGGGAGGTTTATATCCGCGTCTCCAACCTTTCAGTAGGTCGGGCTCGTTTGCAGAATGACCCTCATTTTCTTTTCTATTTTCTTTCCCTCTCATTCTTTCTCTCCTACATACACTATTTCAGTCTAGGTACGGTACGGTATTGAAGCAAACACTTGTACTACGCGTAGCTAGCCAATGCACCATAAGCGTCCACGCTTTGAGCACTTTAATTCTTTCTCTCTCTCTCTCTTTCTCTCCTCAGGATCCCGGTTCTATTTTCGTTCATATATCCACAATCAATTGCCATAGGGTGCAGAAGAAGTTTGCCATATTGATACATTTAGGTCTTCATTGTTACCGGGCCACATGATCTACCATATAAGGTTGTCGATCCAAATGAGGAGTAATTTATGGAAGTCTCCACTGATGCCGAAGATAAACCGAGAGTAAGTTAATAAGATACTGAGACCCATTGTTTCGAGGAATCTGAAAGCCTGTGAGACAAATAATTCCTCTAATACGCGCCACTGGCTCTGAGAAAGTATGGTAGATCCCGTTCTTCCACCCCTCTACCTCCTACTGTTGTGAGTTAAATACCTGTACCTTAATAGTCACTTGGGTGAGCTTCATTTGCTACACAACCAGTAATTTTGACTTGGCACGATGACAGCTCACTGTCATTTCTTGAAACCATCCAATTTTTATTCATGTCAAACTCTTTCTCGTGTTCCTCATACACAAGTTGATGCACAGAACCGGATTCTCCACCTTTACCGCCCCTCCATCCATACCTTTAAGGCCACCAATATCCATTGACGGTTTAGATCTCAAGCTTCTTACCTCCCTTCAATCTCTCAGCAAGTCGCTGGACTCTGAAAGATACAGAGATTCCCATGGCCATCATGCATAGCCATATTATACATGTTCTCAATGACACTTGCCAATAATCGTGAACAATAACAATTTCCATATTCTCAACAGGAAACCCCTGACATTCACATTCTCAACATCCATACAATCAACCGACAGTGGCTATTCCAGACTGCTCTCATTGCTGCTCTCGGCCTCGATGTCCGCTACATGGACGGAGTATCACCATTTCAGATCACGCTTAGTCTCCTTCTCCCTCTTGACTTGGTATTTTTTAGCACCTTGCCTTTAGTACCATTAGAGTTGACCTTCGAAAGAAACAGGTAGCATCTGTTTCGAGTTCGTAGCACGCCAAATGAGAAGTTGGACACCTTCATGAGGAAAAGTGTGACAGTCATACTGCAAGTTCATTACTTGCTTTAAATCTGTAATTAATTGGGCTTCTACGTGTTACCAAGGGTTAAAACAGATGTGTAGATAATATAACATGAAGCCACAAGTAGATAATTCGACAGTCAGCTTGTTTGTGATGAGTAATCTATTCACCTACACTGCTGTTGTATCCACTCGAGACTCAACCAAGACAGCACTACTTTTGAATATGCTGTAGAAATAACTCCTGTCACTTGAAGCACCACCGAGTAAAGTGACATCGCAACTACATTACATGTCATCCCATTCCCCCTCCAACATTTCCCATTCTTTTAATAGTTACTAGAACATAATTTTATTGCCTTTTACTAGGGTTTGTATTGCTTCAACCCAAGGCCAATTTGTACAGAGAATTTCTATTACTATTTTGCTTCAACTAGTTGAATATTTATACAGGGAATAGTAGCTATGATTTGATATGACCGAAGTGAAGCAAGAACAGAGATGATGAGGAAACTCTAGAGTGAATGTTTGATCAGGACAAGGGTGTTATCCGGTGACACATATACAGGGAAGAGTTGAAAGTGGTGGGTATCACCCAGTGGTTGATAATTCTACATAGTAAACCGACCCTTTAGTGCTCATATCAGGAAATTGGATTGATATCATGAATAATTTGTAAATTCATAGAAATACAAGTTACTTGTCTCTGTGCTCTATAATTCATGAGAAACATTGGAACAATGGCGATAACCTGTCTGAAAAGTTTCAGATCTCAAACAATGAGTCCTGTAGAGCAATTTCCTAATCAGGACTGCCCTTTATTTATCAATCTCTACTTGTGCTCCTTGGGCAAGGCCCAGGGCTTATCCATGCCTGTGTAGGTGGGGGGTGATGTTTCTGTGTCTCATCAGTGCTGCTCTCTGTTTCCCTTCTAAGTTCCCATTTTGTTGTTTCCCCTGAAAAGTGACAGATTACTGTAGATTTGTTTGAATCTCCTCATGTCCTGGATGTATCTTAATAAGGGCTTCATCACCTTGGATCTGGCTAGCAAGACTTTTGTTGAGCTTGCTTCTCTGTGCAGGTCTTTGGTCAGCCCCTCCCTTTGTTTCACATAGCTTGGGCATCTAAATAGTTAGTGGTGGACTGACTCATTGGCTCTCTTGCATGTGGGAAACTTGGGTGACAGTTCCTTGCCAATGTTTGCCAGATGTTTGTTGAGTGCTATATGTCCTGTTCTGAGCTGCACCAACAGTGAGGGACATCTGTGTGGCATCCCAGCTGTAAGTCTGGTGAATGCTGGGGAGGGTAATGAGGGGTCTACTTTGTGTGTAATATCTGGGCATGGTGATTTGGAAAAATTGGGCTTTGCTTGTTGTGTGAGTGTTCTCTGATATTTTTGCAGCTCTGTAGCTTTGCTTACTGGTAGTTTCTATTAAAACCATAACACAGAGAAATTCTCACTTCATATCAAAAGTCTGAAGTAGCACTACATGTGAGAGCTGTACTTATAGAAAAAATGAAACAAAAAAAAATTGAAACAAAAGAAGTAGAACAAAACAAGGTCCACCTTTCACAGAACCAGTGTCAAAGGTGTACCACTGGTGCTGAGAGAGGTCTGGACTGTGACTTCCACTCCTATCAAAATCTCAACACTCTCCCTCAGACCAGACCATCTACTCCATTCCCAATAGTCCAATACATCTATCATGCTCAAATTGATTCAGAACTTTTGTAAGAAAGTTGGCTCCATTCTGAATGCTGGGGATATGTGAGGGGTGTATGTGCTTGGATCAGATGAGGTCCCATATGAAGTGCCAATGAATATCAATGCGTTTGGATCTACTGTGTAACACTGAATTGTCTGATAAGGCAACTGCACTGGTATTGTCTGAAAGAATGAGAGTAGGGTCACTGTCAGGGTTCAGCTTGAATTTCATCTGTTCAGTTTGTTATTTCCTGTTTATGTACCCCTATCTTGCATCTTCTGATTATGTAATAGACACTGGAGTAGGGTATAGGGTTGTGACTAGTGTGACAGTTACCCCTCAGCTTTATCTATGAGGATTACCACTAGACCAGGTGGGGTTTTAATGTATTTATTGCTAGTAACCTTTGTATAAACTGAATATTACCACTACACTAGGTAGATTATCAGCTCATAAATATTGGAGTATTTCATTGTTGTGACCTTGTCAATAGCATCACCCTCACAGAAGATCAGGCTCCCCTTCAGACAACCTCACACATCCTTTCCATCAGTTTTTACCTTACAATATGTCAAACCAAATCCTTGAGGAATATTGGGAATAGCTGGTGCCATTCTCAGAAACATGTTTGCCACCCAGGCAGACCAAGTGGATCTCCTACAGTGCCAGAATGAATTGCTTAGAGAGCAGTTGAATGCTATGCAGAACAATATGACCAATGCTGCACTTGGCTACCTATATCCTAGCACCCAACCCCCCTTCTCAACACTCCATTAAGGCAGCTGATCCAGGGAAGTTCACTGAAATAGGGCTGATACAGAAGGATTTATTTGTGCTGTGAAGCTCTCCATCGCCCTTCAACCAGGGTTATTCCCAGATGAACAAACCAAGATGTTATATACCCTCTCATTTATGTCAGGAGGCTCTTCAGCAATCTGGGCACAAAAAAAGACCCAAGTGTGAGGGCGACACTATTGACAAGGTCACAACAATAAGATACTCCAATATTTAGTGAGCTGATAAGGGTAATTTCCACCTGGTGTAGCGGTAATCCTCAGAGATCAAGCTGAGGGGTA
>QFEC01006717.1:1683-21331 GCA_003316585.1 Gomphus bonarii
AGCCAAATTTCTGGGAAGAAAGACTTTAACCCACAGCTGCAAGATTGAGATAGTCGAAAACATTGCAACATGCTTTCCAAACACTGGAATTTCCATACTTTTGTTGGCATTCCTCTTTGAGGTTTTGTGAGCATATTGTGAACATTCAACGGCATCACTCACCATAAAAGCCATACACCTGAGTAATTTGTCTGCTCTCGTGGTTTCCTCTTAGTAGGGTAACTTTATCAGGGTATCTGAAACATTGTTGATCAATAAATAATCCAATAAATAAAGGAGCGATGCTTGACTACACCTGGCTTTTAGGGCAAGAAGTAGCGAGACTGTTTCGAGAACACCTGGCTTTTAGGGCAAGAAGTAGCGAGACTGTTTCGAGACTGTAGTAACCTCGATCCACAAAGTCACCCTGAGAAGTTTCTTCAGCACAAAGGGATTTTTCTATTAATGGACATTACCATAAATATATAACTAGTCTCTGGGATCCGTCCTCCCTTTCTGAGCAACTCTAGCAAGTCCCAAAATTGCCCATGGATGTCACCGCAGATGGTAACTGGACTGGAAACCGGCTGGATGTTGGACTCTTCGATGAGTATCGATCTGACACGTTCGCAAAGCTGCTTCATCTCTGTTTCTTCCAGGTGGGCGCATTGCTCTAGTTTGCTGATCCATCTGTCCATGAGTGGGGCGAACGTGGATGACGTAACTCACTTCCGCCTCTCACCAAATGCGGGTGTTGGGCTGGCTCTTGCTAGTTACTCTACCCTGCTTCGCCTTATACGAATCCGATGCTGGGAAGATAGACTGGCACAAAGAACTAGTGGGCATTCCACGTATTGAAACATCTGCCGTAGCACCGAGGTTTGAACAACCAGCTGGCAGGAAACCAAGCAGCTTCATTGTCACTGTCTCAAGGAGTAACGTGCTTGCTGCTATCAACGCTTTAGATGGGAAAGTAGGTGAGTCGCGCTGCGTTCGAATGTTTGCGACATGTTGTCAACTCGATTCCAGTATGGCGACATGTTTTGGACGCGATCGACGTGCTTGGAGTTTACAGAAGTAACCCTGGATGTGGGAGGACTTTCTTTTAATCAATAAATCCCATATCTTACTCCATGTGACAGTCGTCGTTACTTTATCCGGCCCAGGAGGTGCTCATCTGCGCTCGTACGATGCGACCACTGGTCATCTTATCTTCGATTCGCTTCTTCATAACCCAAACGCGGGGAGGTTTATTGAACCCATTAATATTGGACAGGACATTCAATTCGCTGTGGACAAATCTTCAGATCTCTTTGCTTTAACAAACGCTTACACCGTTCGTCGTGTTGATGGATTAACTGGGGAAACAAAGTGGACGTGGATGGCTGAGGATCAGAGGTTAGTACTCAAGGCTAGTATACGAACTAATTAAAGATGATACTCTACAGCTCATCTGTTCTCTTTTGCAAGCTCGTGACAACTGAAGGCACGCTCTATGTTGTAGGGCTCACTAAATCAGTCAAAGGCTACATCCTGCATGTCGCAGCGCTAAATGCATCATCAGGCACTAGCCTTTCTTTCATCGGCGTTTCATCCAGTGTCAACGGACCCTCGGATTTCATAATATTAACAAGCTCACGAACCCCTCAACCTATTCTCGTATGGCTGGAAGATGATCACATCAATTCGGTGATTCTTACGCCCGAATTGAAGTTGAAACCACAGACAATCCGCGATGATAAATATAAAGAATTAAAGGATGTCGGTATTGCTGATGCAGGAATTATTGTTGCCCTCAAGCAAGACGAGACGTCACACATTATTCGTGTGGACAAAGGTGCACAAGGTGTGCAGAAAGTTTGGGAGTTCAAGGACTCAGTGTGTAACTTTTTGCTATGTAAATTATACCTATTCTTAAGTTGAATCTACAGGCAGCTTCCTCCGATCAGTCTGAATCAGTGTATTCCAGTGGGACCGATAAAAATGGCCAGCCGTATGTCGCCCGTACATATTGGTCTCACGTTTTGCGGGTAGGGTTATTGTCACCTATACAAGCATAGAAGTTCTCTAAAACGGCTCCTTAGTCCACTTCGTTCCAACTTTATGCTGCCAACGGGGCCGAAGGCCAGGGTATGGTGACCGGGTTTACATTCCCTTTTGAACCCATCACACACGGATCAATCCGACATGTATGTGCCTACTATGTTCTCCCACTAGCCCGATTATGTTCCCTGATATAGCGAGATCAGTTCGCTCTCGAAGTTGCCAATCCCCAGCCGTACGTTTTTGTGCCTCGAGCCATGTTCACAACGTCAACTGGAGCTCTTCAGTTATGGCAGCAAGATGCCATCCAATGGACAAGAGAGGAGTCTCTTACCGAGATTCAGAGTGTGGAATTTGTCGACCTTCCAGAAAAGAAGGCCGTAGAGGATGCATTGGACGGTCACAACTTCATTACACGCCTGTTGCGACAAATTCGAGACCTCCAAGTGGGTTTCCTTTCCAGCCCAGCATGAAAATCACTAAGAGTATCGTCCAGGGCTTTCCAGCGTATGCTGCGGGCTTCGGTCGTAGGTTTCTAACTGGATCATCAGCTGCATCAAGAAGTGTCCCTGGCAAAAGTCCTGATGGCTCGTTGTGGCGTGATGCTTTTGGATTTCGCAAATTGCTTGTCGTTTCATCCTCTACAGGGAAAGTATTTGGCATCGACACTGCGCAGGGGAATATAGTATGGAGCCGAATCCTATATGATGCTTCTCAAATTGAGAGCATAAAGCCATTCAAACATTTTGCCGTGACAACTGTATCTGATGGAAGGCAGCCTGAAATAGTCTTATTCGGGCACCGCCAGTACCCTTCGGTGGGTGTAGTATAGACACGAAATGCTTTATTTTGACATATTTTCTGCAGGATGATTCGTCTGCGATGGTATACCATTTCGAGGCTCTGACCGGACTGAATATACATAGTAGTGGTCGTAGAAAGGATATATTGACTGGAGTCGAAATATTTAAAGGCACAATTGCTGATGCATATCTCCTCCGCGGTGGGAACAAAACAGTAGTTCTCGTCAGTGAAGACCACAAAGCGAGTATCATGGCTCTCAAACTAGAAGTGTCTTGACCTGACCTGCACCAACAGGTTCACCTTTTTCCGAACAACTCTGCAATTCAAGCCTCTTTTTCTTCTTTGGCCCCTTCGCTTCATTTAGCCATGGAGAATACAAAAAATCGCTTTACCGGGTATCAGATTCATCCCGGCACAGATGGGGAATATAGAGCGTTTCCTTCATGGACAGCCTCACTCGACCCATCAGAGCACATTCAGGCCATCATTCGCCGCCCTCACGAACCGGTTGCGTCTCTCGGCAAAGTGCTTGGGAATCGGAGCACGCTGTACAAATATCTCAATCCAAACCTTGTTACTGTTCTCACAACAAGCAAGACTGCTGTGTTTCAATGTTCCGTGTATCTCGTTGACGGAGCAAAGGGCACCGTAATATATCATGCAACTTTTCCCGCCGCAGGTGGATCGTGTAACACGCATGCAACCTTGACTGAGAACTGGCTCGTATATCATTACTACGATGAGGCGTCTCAGGTAGAAGATGGTGCGAAAGGGTATAGAGTGGTTTCAGTGGAAATGTACGAGGGCATAGGGACGGACAACAAGACTCGGAGGTTGGTGACTTGGGTCATTATTATTTCAGGGCTGACTTGTCTCGTCCACAGTTCAGATCTTTCTAGTTATTCATACGACAGCTCCCTGTTGACAGTGTTTCAACAGTCATTTGTATACCCTCATGGCCTTACGGCGCTGACTACGACGTCAACAAAATTTGGTATCTCAATGAAAGACCTCATAGGTGAACTTTGTGCCTCTGACATAGCATTTCGTGTTTATTGATATTTCTGGGGAAAGTTGCAAACGTGAAATCGCAGGTACAGTCGGTACCCAGAAGATTCCTTGATCCCCGTCGACCGAAACATAAACCGACAGCGCAGGAACAGGAGGAATGGCTGATCCAATACGATCCTGTTATTCCTGATGACTCGCGTCGAGTTATTTCACACAAATACAGGGTAAGAAGCTCAATGTTTACTTTCAATTTCGCTAAACTTGGCTGCAGGTTGAGGGAACTCGAAAAATTGTCACATCGCCAGCGTTCCTTGAGTCCACTTCCATCGTGCTAGCATATGGACTCGATCTTTTCTTGACGAGAGTCGCGCCGTCCAACACGTTCGATGTCTTGAGCGAGAGCTTTAACAAACTGCAACTTGTACTCACGGTGATGGCGTTGGGCATGGGTATTGTCGTCACAAAACCGATCGTGCACCGAAAGCAGATGAGGCAGCGATGGTATTATTCGTGATGGATAATTAGTTATTGGAAAGAGGGAAGGGGGGAGGAATGCATTAGTCTGGTAGGCCCTTGGCATACCATTCTTACCTGCAACCCTATATAATCTACTCGCATTTTCAGGACGACGAAAGTATTATTTTCTGTATAATTACGCAATAGGAAGTGTTATCTAGACATTGACCACACTGGAATGGATGTGATGGTCATACAGACCCGTGATGAAGTGCAAGGATTACAAATACCGCTAAGCTGAAATTAGACTCGATCGTCACTTAAGTGTATTAGCTTCATCCCTGCACTGAATCTCAATGAATTGGCTTGTTCTGAGTTTAGCCTGTCGTTCATAATTTACCCCGCGGCACGCACCATCGTCCCTCGGGATCATTTATTGGATCTCAATCTCTGCCCTGAAAGGCATGCCACCGTCAATTTTATGTAAAATTTAATGTATCAGGGTCTATTGTTTTTGTCAAGTGAAATGCACAGGATAACAGCAATATTCACAGCTCGGTCTGGGGATGAAGTGCACAGCAGGCAAAGAAACCAGAATGTAGGAATGCGCGGCGTAGCAAGGGGGTGTGAAAATTGTAATGGCCTCAGTGTATGGAATTGGCTAAGAAGCTGAGCTAGGCTATAAGCTGAAGGCTGTGTGGCATACCGTGCCCTTGTCTATATGAACCAACGTTAACTCTAAAGAAGTATGGAAAATTTTGGACTTGAATTGGGCCACTAATATCGCAGAGCCCGTTCGGCAGTTATAGACTAATTGTTTCCATTTACTTTTCCGATCTGCAATAATTACAGAGAGGTATGGAGGTACCTACAGTGTCAGGGATATTAAAAAGTGATGGAAAGTAAATTGCGGAAGCTGGTCACATGCATAGGAGCACATTCAAAGGAAAAACTATGGGTCATAATGTAAGCGACGGGATACGATGGGTTAGAGCACCAGGCTGTAATAGGACGGATCATGAGCCAGAGCACATGTTCTTTAGAAGAGGAGATCGGCGATTGCCGGATGTGTACTTTGTCACGTGACGTCATACTTGCTTTGTACGAGCCTTTTTAAGAGCACGCTAGATTTATTGCTCTAGCGCGTCTCGTATTCCCCCTCTTCGTCGGACCACTACTCAAATACTCTGGACTTGCGTTACTCGCTCTTTTCTTCGTTTTCGCCACCATGTCATCTTTTCGTGACCACAGAGTCATCATCGCGTCTCTCTTTCTGCCGACAACCGCAGCTCTCTCCACCGACAGCTCTGAATCAAGCTCTGAAATCTCATATGTCCCAGAAGAGCCTTCTGCTATCCCGTTACTCAGCCCATTGCCAGCCTCGCCCTCCCTCAAGCCTTCCAAGTCTAGGATTACCCACACTCCCCTTAGAAGCATCGTAGATGACCTAACAGTCAAAGTACGTGGATTGTGTGGTTCAAATTCTTCCATCTCATTCCTGGTAGTCTAAACCAAGTACCCCCACCATGACCCCCAGAGCTGAAGTATTGAACCCGTTCGCTAAAACCCTCGGGAGCGCACTTGCGTCCATTAAAGATAGAGACAATGTACATATCTCACATCCGCCTCATTCGAGGTCAAAAGCCACCCAGCATCATACACTCCATCAGCGCGACACCCCTGCCCGTCTTTTAAGCCGCAGATCCTCTCGCTCCGCTTCCCTCCTCAGGTCGTCGCGCTCAGAGACTCCCGCTCCCAGTTGGCACCTTGAGCCTAATCCACAGGGTAATGGTGGACTCTATAATGCCATCGCAAGTGTTTCGGGTTCCTTTCTCAAACGCAAAATTTGGGTCGGCACTCTCGGGACTGCGACCGATGGATTTGATCCACATGTCAGGAAAGGTGTCGATGCTCGACTGCGAGATGAATGCGACTCGGTAAATGTGTGGATAGGTGGATGATGGTTTACGAGCCTCCTTCAGCGGCTTATACCTTTCTCCGCACAGATGACGCTGAGTTCGCTGGATATTACGATGTCTTTTGTCATCAGGTAAGCAGATATCATAGAACACGATAAAAAAATTTATTCTTATAATTCGTAGGTGCTCTGGCCATGTCTTCATTACGCTATTCCCGACGCACCAAAGACAAAGGTATTTTACGAGAGTGGGTCTTTTGCGCAGGTAGGCGAACCAACTCTTCACAGTTCGGCTGACTACAGCTGGTCGTTGACTTGAATAGTACGTGGCCTGCAATCAAAAGTTCGCAGATGCCATCATTCAAAATTATGAAGAAGGAGATATAGGTAAGACATTTCTTTCTAGCAAAGGTGCAGATCTGAGTATATATTACAGTGTGGAGTAAGTGAATTGTGTCCTTCAATTCTTTTCTCACCTATACTCTGCCAGTTAACGACTATCACCTCATGCTTGTGCCTTCTCTTGTCCGCGCTGCCCTCCCGTCCGCCGCTATTGGCTTCTTCCTCCATGTCGCATTCCCGTCCTCCGAAATCTTTCGCTGTCTTGCCGTCCGCGAAAAACTGTATGTAATCCCACAGCCTCTCACATGCTGACACTGACACACCCGCCATAGGCTGCATGGTCTCCTCGCCGCGGATCTCATTGGGTTCCAGACCGCCAACTTTGCCCGCCATTTTCGCCAGACAGTAAGTCGCATCCTAAGCCTCGAAGCTGTCCCAAAGGGCATCACGACGAGAGAGGGAAAGTTTGTTGATGTTGCTGTCTTCCCGATGGGCATCGACGTCGGCAGCTTGAATATTAAACGTAAGGATCCCGAGGTGGCCGAGTGGGTACAGCTTCTCAAGCAGCGCTATGTGGGCATGAAGATCATTGTTGGAAGGGATAAACTTGATGAGGTACAGGGCGTGAGGCACAAGCTCCTCGCTTTCGAGGCATTCTTGAGCCGTTTTCCGCAGTTTCTCGGAGAAGTGAGCTTATTTACCGTTAAAAACCCTTTAACGGACGCTCATTTTGCAATAGGTTGTTCTTATTCAAGTTGCGCTCTCAACAACGGAGGAAAATGAGTTGCAGGGTGGCGTAGCTGACCTCGTATCACGCATCAACTCCCGCTTTTCGACGCTCACATACCAGCCGGTCGTTTTTCTCCACACTCAAGACCTTACATTCTCACAATATCTCGCCCTTCTTACGGTAGCTGACGCGTTCATTGTAACCAGTCTCAGAGAAGGAATGGCGCTGCGTACGCATGAGTGCGTTTCAATTTTATTCCACTTTGCTTGCAGCACAGTACCAAGCATTAATGTGTCTCTGTCATTAGATATGTGGAGTGCCAGGAAGGCCGTGCCAGACCGCTCATTTTAAGCGAGTTCACGGGTTCATATTCGTATGCCGGTTTCAGGTCATGTATCGCAATCAATCCATGGGATTCGCGGACTACGGCCGAAGCTATTTATCAGGCGAGTGTTGATGACAGCCGTATATTCCTGTGTTGACAAATTCTACCAGGCGCTTACTATGAGTGACGAGGAGGCGTTGTCTCGTTGGAAGGTTTGTGATCTCTGCGTTGCATGTCCTTATCCAATTGATCGTATCTCTGGACATTGATATTTAGGACCTCCACCGGCATGTGGTCACACAAACAGCCCAGGCCTTTGTCTCCTCATTCCTTACTCGCTGTGTCCGCGTGAACCTCGAACATCAACAGCGTGACCCGTGCTTAATTCCTCTTCTCGATGTTGACGCTCTCCTTCCGCGCTATAAATACAGTTCTGTGCGCATCATACTACTTGATCTCGAAGACACGCTCTGGGTACGTGCCCACCCGCGACATTCATTTGAACCTCCTGAGGAGGCTGTCGCCATCTTGCACAAACTGGGCGAAGACCCTCGGAATATGGTGTGGCTCCTCAGTGGATTGCCGCGGTTTGCTCTCGACAAGGTCGCACGTGTCGTGCCCAGTATCGGGCTTATGTGAGCGTATTTCCATTGACTTAGTTGATCGCAGCTCTAACAAATGCACTAGAGCGGAGAACGGCTGCTTTATCAAGCCCAGACCTGTTCGCGGAAAGGATCAGGAATGGATTAATATGGTGACGAACTATAACATGACATGGAAGACACCGTGTTTGGAGATTTTGGGATATGTACGTGGTCTTCATTCTGTTAGCCTCACTATTGATGTTAAGACTCCTTGACAGTTCACGGAGCGCACACCTGGGTCGTTTATTGTTGCTCGGGAGGCTTCTGTCGTGTGGCGGTTCTGGACGGAAGAGAATGAGAAACGCGGGGATCGTCAATGGGCAAGGCGGCAGGCGTCTGAAGCTCAGAATCATATCTGGGATAGGTACAGACGGTTTTATTCTATATATTCACAGGTATCTGATCACCCAACACAGCCTAGGAGAACGTTACGGTTCGCAGCCATCTTTTCCTCGTGACTTTCTTTGTGTGATGTTAATACACCTCATGTCTAGGACTCCGAATCATCCCTGGCCAAAATAGCTTTCTCGTTATTCCGGGTAACATCTCTCGGTCGACTGCTGTTGGTGCTGCTCTCCGCCCAGGAGGCCCTAGTCAATCAATCCCCACATCTTGGTTCACTCCTGAAATCTCGACGCCGAACGACACGGCGCAGGATGTGGATATCGTGCTGAGTATCGGGGCGGACGAGAAGCTTCTTAGCCGTTTGAATGACCTGGATAATGCTGAGACATGCACGACGAGTGGTAAGGGGAGTGATGCAAAGTGGAGGCTTGGCGTTGAGGAAGTGATACCGACGCTATGGAAGTTTGCGAATCTGTCGAGTGCATAAAAATCCACAGTGCAGTGGTTCCATGGTGGCCAGGTGTAAAGGGAGCATGCGGAGAACTTCTGAGCTCTCAGAGCACCTGTTCTACTTTGAGCCTGCATCTATACTTGTTATCGGTTGTTATAGTCACGTCAATGTATTTTATGGAATGCAATACTTATATAGAGTTATGCAGTAAACGTCAAATGTATAAATTCCAAATATGGGAACTGCTAACAAAGGCTTAACCAGCTAGCACCATTTTTCTTTTGGTAATGGTATAGCACGGCTTGAACTATGAAAGAGCTCATATACATCCATGCCTCATCCAGCTATCACGCCTCTCATTTCTTCAACACCCAATTGTCGTACTTCACCTATGACCTCAGCGGCGAAAAGCCTGTCTTAGTCGACCCGGGCGTGTCTTTCAGAGAGGGTGTTGCCCCAAATGCAAGTCCGCCACTAGCTCCACTGTTTTTGCTCCCAAGTTGCTGATACCAGGATTACCCAGGGCTCCAGTACCTTTTGCCCTCGCCTTCTCCTTTTCGATTATAAAAGTAAAGCACCTCTGCCCTTACCTATATGTCTTCGACTTCTCGAATCACAATCAAGACAGATTTGGCTCGTTGGCCTATATCAACGCCCTTAATGTCGGTGAAGAAGTAGATGGGTCACCTGATTCGACGTGGTCAGCACCATTTTTTTTGACATTTTCCTTCTCCAGTTCCCGGGTTCATGATACCGCAGGACAGGGCCCGTGACGGAGCACCGCCAAGAGCCAATCCCCCAGAGCACTTATCATGCTCGTCTCGATGCTGGGGAAGACGACGAAGGGGAGGAAGACGACGACGGTGCAGGTGTGAAAATGAATGAAGCCGAGGACGAGGACGGTTCTGTCCTCGACCTTACACCCTCTATTCGCTTTTGGTCCGACTATTCGCGCGTGTATTATCACCCTCGCGGTCTTCACCGTGTCCCAGACCCTGCGGAATGGGAGCGCGAAATCGGATGGGTACAAGGTGTCGAGAGATTCAAGTCATACGATGCGGTACAGCTCCCCCTTGTCGCTTGCATATGCGTGAGTTTTCACCAGGTTGACGGCAGATGGTTATATACAGGAACATGCGGTGCTGGAAGATTCTTTCAGACTCTTTGCTGAAGGGTGTGATTTGCTACAGGTATGTGTGTTTTCTTTCCCTCAAGAACGGCCTACGGTCATCATTCATACGTGGAGTTCCATAGGGTGTCCAGTTGAGCTTTGATGCTCCGTCTTTTGGGTCCTTCACTGTTTCGCTTTTCTCCCAGTTTCGGGACGAGTATCCCAAGCTGCCCGTCCTCAGCTTCTGTTCTCTTTCGCGGCATGATCCTGCTGAAGTGAATTTAGGCCACGTGCGTCCCATTTTTTATCCCATGGATACTACTCTGTCTGTTTGGTTGATCCTATGAACGTATCAGGCACCCTCATGCGTCGGTGCATTGAATGATGCTTTGACACTTCATGAACTAGCGATGTTATCGACGCTCACCGTACCCTTACAATGTCCGACCACATGGCGTCGCGGACTATGGAGTGAGCATCTGAATGCCGATGTTTGTGCTTCTGTTCATACTCTATAAATAGTCTAAATACTGGCGACAGTTCACAAACGTGTATCACTCCTCCGCTCTCCAGACAGCCCACATTGAAAGTGCCACACTTCCTCTCCGGTACGTGCTGATATGCACATGGCTGTGTGTCACTAAACATCTAGCCTTAGGTTGAAACCATCAATTTCCTCCTCTACCGACCTCGCGTCTCTCTGCGCACAAATGAACTGGCGTGGTAACACGCCTTTGGCTGCATTATTCGGTGCCTTACCCATCCCATCATCTCCATCCAAACTAGAAGGATACACCTTTGATTATTCACATCCTGCCTCACTTCACAAGGTACTTGCTTCCTCACGGTTAAGTTAATGTCGGAATGTGTTGATATAGCTACACCAAAGGACAAGGGTGCAATACCGTTTGCACAAAGAGATGTATACCGGGGCCTCGAGGCAGCAGAGGAAGAGGCTATCAAAAATTGGGCCAAGGAGACACAATCGGAGCTACAGGAGCCCTTCCTTACCAGGTGACTATGACCACCTTTCTGTACGGCTTTGCCATGCTTACATCTCGTCAGAGACTACATTGACATACCGTATCCCATTCCATCCTCTCACCCTCAATTCTTCGCACAACTGAGTACTACCGGCCGCAGTATCCTTTCTCCCACCTCGAAACGCGTTCGCTCGCTTCCCACATACACGTCCCTGCGCACCACACCGCGCACAGGAGCACTCGCAAGGTCGTATGCTAGGCTTGTGCAGAACATACGGAAACGAGGTATAGGTGTCGTGGAGGAGTTTGGGGTCGAGAAGGATGCTTTGGCAGATATAGAAGAGCAGTTATGGAACTGGGATGGCGGGTACGGAGGGGAGGACGAGGATGGACATCTTGAAGGGAATGAAGCGTGGGGCGAGGATGAGAGGGACGGTTCATAGAGTATGGAGGAAGTTTAGCGATGGAAGCTTAAAAAGTACCAAAAGGTAGATAATACTACTTCAAAGGACCTCCAGAAATGAGGTTGTCTGGCCAGCGCCCAGTCGGTGCTCACTTGACCTTGTATGGCGGGGAAGTATTTTCCAGTGTGATTACATCTGTAAAATATATAGATACATGCTTGGAACACAAAATTGATGTTGAAATTGGATCTATTTGTTTTTGGATGCTCTAATATGGATTTTCAGTAAACCATCAGTCCGCATACGAACTAAGCCAAGACTGACTTGTAAGTGAACTTCTTCCGTGTCATCGCGAACTCTCCCAGCTTGTGTCCTACCATGTCCTGCGTAACCGTCATTTGAATGTATTCCTTCCCATTGTGCACTGCGAACCGAAGCCTGGTATTCGGTGCGGCTCAGAGTTGTACGGGGAACCAAGGAAAAGATGGATCATTAACGTACCCGACGAACGTAGGAAGGATCGTGCACGCGCGAGCCTGTGTTTTAATCACAACGTTATTGCGCATGGCCTCGCGTAATGTTGGAAAGTTGACAAAGTAAGGGCCTGATCATATGGATCAGTATTTTTTTCTTTCTTTTTTCTTTTGTAACCTGATATATTGTGGGAGAGAATTTTTTTACCTTTCCATGCGGACCGGGCGAGGATGCGAATCGTCGCATGCATCTCAAGTAACACGCGAATATTTTGCAGAGGCTTTTTCGTCACGTGAGGGACCAAGCGTGAGTGTTATGTAACCGATGGTTTTAAAAACACCTCCACCTCCACCTCCACCTCTTTTCAATCACCAGCACGGGATGATCAGGATCCGTCACTGAGTTAATGGCAACCTTGATCTTCTTATTTACCTCAGTCGTTATCAGTATTCCTCAATATACTTTTGTCAAGCGTGGCATGTATGGGAATCCTATTATGTCCATATTTGGCGCGCTCACGTTCTTTACCCACCACTAAATCGTTTGAGTCCAGGTTGTAGAACACTCCCACTGGGGGTCCAGCCTCATCATAGTCAGAATGCGATCATTTAAAACCTCCGAGCTAGTAATGATGTCATCTGGGTAACCTCTTCGCCCTAGATCACGAAGCATTTCATATAGCTGCCATATCTTTGAAGTACACGATACATCAAGTCTGATTCAAACAACCTACAGGTCCACCCCAAAGAAACTCCGAGTACATTACGGGATCATCCTTCAGCATATCTCTCGAGTCCAGCAGCCATAGCTTCGAACGACTTAACGAGCTTCCCACGTATGAACCAACGAATGATCCAAGCCCCAGGTCCATTGAAAACCTGAAAGTGACCATAGATGACATCGAAAATGAGACCCATGCAGTCAGACAAACGAACCAGGATACTCGTGTATTTTGTTGACGGATTCCTGTCAGTTGGTAGCGCGGTCACCTCCTGCCATCTCTCTGTCCTAAGAAACCACCTCGGAACACCGGCCTGTTCCCAAACAATCCTGTGGTTTTTTTCATCGATGAAGGTGATGATATCCTTGGAAGTAGTAATACCCTTGCTGCTATTATCGTCCAGACCTCTCGGGTTTATGCGGATGTGCAGCAAAAGACGTGCACCCTCTGTTGGTTTGGGTTGGGCCAACAGGGGTGTAAAAGAAAAGTCTGTAATCTCCTGGGAACGCACAAAGGGATTCCAGATAGAGTAAGAGGGAAAGTCGATGATCGCATTCCAAACCCTTTCTGCAGGTGCATCGATGGTGGCCTCGACAATGATATGCGTAACTGCACGTGTGATGTCTGGAGGGAGACGAGACATTTTCACTCAGCCTCCATGTGCGATCAGCTCCATATAAATCATGTAAGGTGTGGTTTTCGATTTTTTCTCACCTTGTCCTATCTCAGTGCGAAGGTGATGCAAAAGTTTAGTCTTTAGGCGTCAGAATAAGAGTGGTTAATGACACCGGATGAAGCCACAGAAAAACCTTTTGTTATAATCAGTCGTGTGAATCAGTGGCGCAAACTAAGGGAGCCAATCAGTGTGTACCACTAGTAGGCGCCGTGGCCGAATTAGAGCTAATGGATTGTATTATGATAAGATCCACTAATCCAGGTTTCGAGTTGGAATAAGATCAGAACCTTAATCGCCAAATTTTGGGATCTGTGGCAGGGTCTAACCGATCAACTTAATTACGCAAATGAATGTACTTGAATATTCCTGGTACTTGATGTGCAGCACGGTTATTTTTGATAAACGGTCTGACGGCGCGACTAGATGGTTGAATGTAGCCAAGAAAGTCAAGCAAGGGAATCCATAATTTTGGGTTATTAGTTGGGTATCTTAATTTCGCAAAAATATATTTTTTCATCAGGTTGCTCATGCTTTGTTTTCTGGGGTTGCAAGAGAGATGATTGACATATTCTCATAATAAAGGTCTTGATAGTATGATTATTGTTTTTGTTGGACTTATGGGGTAGAATTGGCTTCTTTATACTTTCTCCTCGCAACCAAATCCACTCACCAGTTGCCCTTAAGGCACCTGGTACATCTCATCTTCTCTAGATGCTGAGATATGAGTATAACTTTCCCTAGCTATAGTATATCCCAACAGATTCCAGGCTCTTTCTTATAGTTATGTAGTATCTTAGGTTGCAAGCAGTTTTACAGTAAGCAACAAAACCATTTATATGTTTGGAGGTTTTGGGTTGTATATCTAATAGGAAATTTAATTCAATTTTTAAAATCATCAGAATATTATGACATATGTTCTATGATCTCAGATATATTTCTAAAAATAATCTAGCAAATCCATATAAGACTTCCCAAGATATGATTATTTATTATCCCAGGTCTCATTTGAACAGTTCTGTTGCTGATGAGTCCAAAGCAGAGAATTGTATATTATCAGTATTTCCACATTTGGCTTTTAATACAGCCTCAATCCTTCTAGGGATACTCTCAATCAAGGTCTGACACTTCAGCAGGTATATTATACCATTCAGCCTCCACTCTCTCCCACAACTCTAACATCCCACTTGATAGTGTTTTGTACTCTCCTAACTTCCTTTTGATGTGTTCCCAGAGATTTTCAATTGGATTAAAGTCTGGAAACTGTACAGGCCATTGTATAAGGGTGAATCCATGATTTTTGAACCATCCATGGGCCTTTTTGCAGGTATGTACAGTAAGTAACAAAACTGTTTGGATGTTTGGAAGTTTTGGATTGTGTATCTAATATGAAATTCAATTTAATTTGTAAAATGATCAAAATATTATGACACATGCTCTAGGATCCTGGCTACATTTTATATGAAGAATCTAGCAAATCTATGTAGAACCCCCTGAGATATAAATATTTCATATCCCAGGTCTCATTCAAATGGTTTTGTTGCTGACAGTTAATGAGTGAAAAAAGCCAAGATTGGAGGCTTTTAATGAGGTATTGGCTTGTGTCATATGACTAGAAATCATGTTACATATATAAAAAGTTCAAATGGTACAAACAAGCATCAACAACTGTTAGTTTATGTAATGTTGTGGATGCTTTGGTCATATAGGTGCCTTCATGTAACAATGAGGCTTGTCTTAGCAACCACACTGTTCTAGCTTCCAGCAAGTACTTAGTTCAGTACCAGCAAAGGTTGCCCTTACATCCACATTCTTTCTATCATCTATTTACCATCCACACACCATCTCCACATCTCACCTATACCATGTCATCCCTCAACAACCAAGTCAACATGCTCTCCAAGGTTCCATTCCTTGAGGAAGGAAACTATCATGTTTGGAAGGAGGGGATGGAAATGTGTTTTATGGGAGTTAGTGCCACATGGATCATGGATGAGCCTATAACTACTATTCCTAAGAGTTCCAAAGCAGAGGATAGGCAACTTACCTTCTTTATCTGGTCATCAAGCTTTACCCCTGAACTCTAGTATTTGGTTTCTGGTAAGACATCTGTACTGGAGGCATGGAAGGTCATCAATGCATGATTCCAGAGGTCTACCATGGCTTGTCACCTCAAGGCTTGTGAGAGCTTCTACTGGTCATTATCCCACTAAGTCCATCAATATCTACCTCCATGCTGTTGAGACTATCTGTCAGACACTCAAGAGTCTTGGCTGGCATTATTGATGACACAGAGACCATAGATATCCTCCACATAAACCCCCACTCCTCCTATCATATCATTCACACTTCCATTCTCACTACCAAGGCTGAACCAACTCTTGGCGATGTCAAGTCAATTTTCACTGGCACATCTTCCTCCATTGTTGCCATTGAATCTGAGCCTTCTGATTTTGCCCTTGCTGTCTAATCTGGATGAGGTAGAGGATGGAAAGCTGTTAGTGGTTATAGTTCCCAGGAAGATGAAAGTGTTATCACTAGTGCAATCCAACTAATGAAGGCCATTATCATTGCTGCAGTCATTTAGGTCACATTGCTGCATGTTGCATTTATGATATATGCCTTAGCATGTCAAGGATTGGGTTATGACAGGTCCATCACATCAGACACAGGCTCATTTGTCTCAGAAGTGGCTGATATGGATCAAATATCATTCAATGCTTCATTCACCAGTCAGCCTTCATCTCCCATTGCTTCCCACACCCCTTTGCCCAAGTTTGTGGTGTATATCTGATTGTTGAATTTGGTAGGAGCTCTTGTCTTAGAAACCACATCCTCCATCTGTGTCTGTGTCTGTGTCCATGTCTGAGTCTTTCTTTCTATTACTCTTTTACTCTCCTGCATTCAATAACAACTCCAGAACTTCGACCACATTATTCCATGAGATCTCTGTTAATAAACTCAACATAGTTATTTCTAGACTTATTCTGGCCAAACTACTTGTCAGACATCATCCTCTACTGGTGTCAGCATTGGTACTGTCAGGGGATAACCCGTTTCAAGTCCTGAGCTAAAACAAACACAGCTTGGCCAGGAATGGACTGAATGACCTGAGGTTTTTGGCAGGACCTTCCGAACCTTCAGCACCCTCGGGCCCAAGAAACAGCTGGGCATTTACCCATGAAGCTCCCATGCTATGACCCAAGATCCAAGGTGGGAAGCTGAGAACTGAGGAAGGCTAGGAAGAGATCCACTTGACCTGAGGCCAAGTCACTCAGGCCAAGGGAAAATACCTTGGTTCAGGTCAAGCCCTCTAAGAACTAAATACCCAAACCTTGGATCAGGTCCTGGGAGATTGGCTCCTGAGATGCCAGGTAATTATAGAACTGGTGTGCATACCTTAAGGCCCAAGAGAAGGGTAAGGTATGCTGAGGAAGTAGAGCACAGACCATTGGTATATAGATCAAATGGCTCACTAGCAAGGGACCCTAAGCTTTCCTCTTAGGATTTTCCCTTGCTAGGTGAGACCCCTTTACTGTACATAGGACGATATCTAACTTAGGATTTCCGCCTTGCTAGCACTGTGTGACATTCCACAAGTGCAACAGGGGTTGCCCTTACAGGTACCATCTCAAAAATCTGTTCTAAACATTTCCCTGACCTCCTATGACCTTCCCAAGTCTTCTGGTGATTGTCTTGTCAAACTCTCCCTAGCTAATATCTGCCATATAGTCAAGCTTATTACCTCTGGGAAGGCAGAAACAGTGGTAAAAATTTCCAAAGCACTCCAAACTATCACCAACTAACCTGTCACTTCACACACAGTGTGTAGACACCACAGGAGCCCCACACCATCACATATCCACCTCCAAACTTTACTGTACTCTCTACTAGTCTATTGCTCAGCCCTCCAACCTTTTTCCAAGCCCATTTCCTGCCATATGACCCAAGGCAATCTATTTTAGTCTCATCTGACCATACCACCCTCTTCCAGTCCTCCAGAGTTCCTGGTTGCAAAGTCTATTCTCTCTGTCCTATGCTTCTGTGACAGATTGTTAGATCCCAGATCCCCTCTGACATATCTCTGCCCTTAGCACCCATTTATCATTCATTTCCTCCAGATTGATCTCACCCCTCTGTCATACTCTGCACCATGGACACCCTCCATGTGACCTCTGCACACTCCATACTCTGCCTCTATCATCCCTGCCATGTCATCAATCCAATACATGGACCTTCATGTCACCCCTTCTATTATCTTCTACATCATCTTCTAGTATGTTCTATAGTTCCACATGACCCCATCTATCATTTAGCACCCCTGCATCTTAGTATAGTATCTCCTCTGCATTTGGATGACCCTGATCCATATTAATCCCATGCTCCAAATGTATTTAAACCTCCATGTATTTGTAGCTAGTTCTCTAGTTCAAATATTGATTTAGTCTTCCACTCGTTATCTCCATTCTCACTCCACAAACTCCACTCCAACAAC
Organism: Gomphus bonarii; assembly: GCA_003316585.1. Lineage (NCBI taxonomy): Eukaryota > Fungi > Basidiomycota > Agaricomycetes > Gomphales > Gomphaceae > Gomphus > Gomphus bonarii. The sequence continues at coordinate 19,593 of QFEC01006717.1, forward strand.
TCCATAAATTCAAGGACAAGACAACGCAAGAGGGTGTAACACATAAGTTGAAGTCAAGTCCTTTCAACTCTGTACCCTGGCTCAAGTTATCAGTTTGACCACTCTGGAACACCCCAGACAAGATGTCTCTGACTCCAGACTTAACATTAATCCCAAAATATGCTGGTCACCCAATTGAATCTGAAGATTCTGAAGGACCTCTCTTTCCAAACTTGTATAAGCTATATGGAACCTTGATAAAACTGATAATTCAGTCATCAAGAGACTCTTTAACTGTCTTCAGTAAGATAGATGATAGCTTAGTTTGATCATTCAAAGTGCATGAGCTATCTGCTATTACTAATATATATATATAAGAATCTTAGCTAAGAAGTTTCTTTATACATTAGAATATCATACGATGGCTTGTGAAGATACCATATATCAAAATGATTATTCATGGTATTAAAAGTAACTATTAATTAGTTATTAGACTCAAGTTTTCCCAATGCCTTACTCTTTCCACCTATTTTCATACCATGGAAAACTCCTGTAACTGACCAACTACAAATTGTAGATGCATCCATGCATCAAAGCTATAGTCTTCTCCCCTATATCAATCAGAGGGTCTCTCTTATAATAGATTGGCCAATGCATTATTTAATGTTACCTGTAGAGTTCTTGTACAAGAACGAACTACTATTGGTTGTAAGATATCCTAAACTATGCCTTTAAACTACTCATTTGAAAGATTAGTCATTAGACACTCATGGCATCATTATCTCTAAAAGAAGTTGAAGTTGAAGTATGAAGAGCAGCCATGTTTTCTGAAAATTCAAATTAATACAGTTTGATTTACTAAGTATGTTTGTAATATAATAATATTTCAAATACCTTGATAGTCCAATCTCTATCAATGGGTTGCAAAAAGGATCCTGTTACCACCAAATGGAAGGCATGAACATGCAGTAATTTATTCTCAGCATTGGTAATCCAAGACCCTTCATCAATCATCTCATTTAGCCAACGATGAACTGAAATTCATGTCTAGTCTAGCCAAATGTTGTAATGGTGAATTCTTTAATCATTTGTGAATAAATAATTTGAATGCATACTAGATTAGTCATACTGAAGACAGGCTCTGCATTGTCATTTGATAGATGCCTGAAAAAATCATCTACATTGATCTGATTAATGTCAAAACCTGTACCTGTTTTCAATTGAATGAATTTTACAGATTTATATTCCCATACTCTCTAACATTTTCTACTCTAGTTGTAAGTATTGGAAGTGAAGTAGAAGTACTGGCAAATGGGCTTGGTTCAGATTGTATATGTTCCTAAATCTCTAAGTATACCATCAAAAACAATTTTAATATACTTACTAAGACATGTTCATGTGAAGTAAAATCATCTTCATCCTTTGCAAATTTCTTAATTCAAAAGTAGCTGAGAAAAAGTAAAAACATACCATTCTCCTTTTAGATGGCATCAATTCATCTACTTTTCTGCAGTTAGACTCACAATGGCCCTGATTGAAGGGTATATTTTTGGTTTTTGGTTTTATGGTTTTCTTCCAAGTATGTTACAATAGGAAGTAGAAACTTATATGAGAATGAGAATTTGTTAAGTGCATACACACACACTCTTGGTTCAGGTGGTTTGGCTCAGTCCAATGTGTTGGAAATAATAGATATGCTCTCATCAATTCATAATTACTGTTATGTTGTATATACATGTACACTACCGTGTCTAGGTGTT
>QFEC01006722.1:0-40229 GCA_003316585.1 Gomphus bonarii
TACTTATTACTAGTAACCCTTCTATAAACTGAGGATTACCACTACACCAGGTGGAGAACCCCCTTATCAGCTCATTAATATTGGAGTATCTTATCATTGTGACTTTGTTAATGGTGTCACTCTCACAGAACCCCCTTTCATATTGTATTTTACTTGGCAGATATAGATTAAGGATTTCCCCTTGCTAGCACTCTATGTCACTCTGAGAGTTGCACTTACAGACCCAACCATTGGCTAAGGGTAGAAGACTGGTAATGCAGTATGCTTGGGACTCAGCAAATAGGTAAAGAAATGATAGTGCAAAGATCATGGAACATCCTGCATATATAACATGGGTCTACCAACAATGGGATCCTTAGGATTTATTTTTAGGATTTCCCCTTGTTAGCACTACATGAAACTCACAGGTAGAAAAAATGAAGTTGGTGTAGAAGTTCCAGCTGAATTTCAATTCCAGGTGGGTTGTTGTGGATCTGCATGTACGCGTTGTTGTTGACACCTTATGACTAGACCACCATCAAGCCCTTTCCAGGCATCTTTAGGTGATGATTTGACTCCTCAAGAACTTCTGGATTATCTTAATTCCATTCTTGTTGATGTCTTAACTCCTGGTACTTGCATCAAGGGCAATGGACAACCAGAAATGATCACCCTACTCCGCGATCTTTGTTGTATCATGATGGGCGAGTTTCCACATGCCGGCACTGCAGAATGGGGTATGTTAAAGGACAGGGTCAAGATTATCGACGTCTCTCTGGACCTGATAACCCGCACACTCTTATGTGTTGAAGGCATAGTGGGAGGGAAGGAAGAATTGGAACAAGTAATGCTAGCGCAGTTCCTAATATTTGGTGCTACTCTTGAAACGTGGATCGCGTATGGCACCCTTGAAAGAGGAGATGTCACAGGACCCAAACAACTTAAAGCGCGATTGCAGGCAGTTGCATTAGAAATGCTAGCGGTTCTTGCAGGTACGAGTCACGATACAAGGTCAGAGAAACGGCCCCGACCGAATTGGGAATCCCTTCGAACATGTCTTGATGAATGTCTAGGAATCGCGACAGGTGCTAAAATTCCTTCCCAACAAACTCTGGAGTATCTAAGCCATTACACAGATCTATCGTCGATCCAATTTTTGGGGCCATTACAGTTGACATTCTTTGAAATTCCACGAATTAGTGGAATCCTGTCAGAGGTAGGATTAGCATATTCTGTGCGAAGCTCACATCCGTGACATTGTATGACACAGCTCATAGGAGGAGCAAAGAATACAGTTGTTATTCAAAATGTCATATTTTTTGACGCGCTTATAGCGGATTCATTGCACCTGGTGACCTCTTCCCTTCGTCCCTGGACGACGCAAGTAGTTCTGTCCAACATTTCGAAACGTGCTGTCGAAATCGCTTGCTCTTATTTTTCCAATCTTTTGACTTTTACCAACAATTTGTCTGTAACTCGCCGGACAGCTGCAATTGCTCGCTTGCTACGAGTCATCGAACCATTACTTTCCCTCAAGGTTGTTGAGACCCTCATTGTACCACCATATTTGTGCAGACTACTTATGAAACGACTCCGGGACGGACCTCACCCTGCATGGGACCAAGTCGATGACCACCTGGTCAAAGTTTTAAATGCGGTACCACACGGGACTAGATTGGGAATAGAGGACAGTTGGTTGCAGGAAATGCTGGAGAGTCGAGGTCGGGAAGACGAAATGGAATTCAAATTACGCGTAAATTTTGGTTTATTTGTTTTCAGCTGCCTCGTACTCATCATGACATATCAAATAGAACCTGATTTATACATATTTGCGAATATCAATACCTCTAGTTCCTTTCGAACGTCTGCAGCGACTTGAGATGCTTCTTTCGGCCAAAGCTTCCTGTCTGGAACGTGATCGTCTTCTTGAAGCTATTCACGATCAACAATCCTCAGCAGAAATATCAACTTCATCATTGTTGGGTAAAAGGAAGCGTGACTCCTTAGCATGGAGAGCTGAACTCTGTACAACGATCATAAAGTGGTCTTTCTTGGACAATTTATCGTGCCCGAGTGACACTGCTTTACTCAGTGACACGGAGTGGTGTGGAAAAATTATGGAGGCAGTCAGCCAAAGGCTCTGTAGGTTGGTCATTTGGTCTTTTGATGCTTCCATCCATCCATCCATCGAGGTTTCATTGCTTCTTTAGAATTCCCAATGACACCTCCTGCGATTCTCGTGTTTCGATTGCAAAAGAACTCGTCCAACTTCCTTGTCTTCTTAGCCATCCTGGAAACTCACACTGCTCACGAACATCGATAACTTCGGGGTTCTCTTTCATTCCTTCATTCATTACTATTACTTTACGTCTCCTCGATGGTCATGAGAGCACAGTGTCGCCAGAAGTACGTCGACGAACTTACGAGATCCTTCGACAGGCAGTAAGGCACCATTCGCAAGGTTTGGAGGAAAGTAGGTTAAAAAGTATTGTTGAATTGATAAAACAGGGTATGCAGAGATGTGAAAGAACGGTCAGGCTGAGTGCCGGGTGAGCTTACCTTCACTCTTTTCCTAATAATTCCACTCATGATATTTTCAGACGCGTACTTGTGGAGTTGTTGCCTGTCTGCCAAAACACCATCCATGGAACATCGAACCGTCTTTCGCTACTCATTCGAGTGGCGACCGACCTCCTGTGCGGGAATATATTAGGCGTTACAGAGACTTCATTGGTCACTGCAGGTCTTGTTGGACGGTCTGTTAAAAAATCATTATTTCTTCGGGTGCAGTCTTGACAGCCTTCAAGATTTGTACAGGGTGATGTCCTGGGGCAAGTTTTGTTGTCAATAGCGGCGCAGCTCGGTCACCACAATCCACTTATAAAGGGCCTGGCCTACATGCAGGTTTTTGTCTCTGTTTCTCCAACTATTTAGGGTTCTCATGTTGTATTTGCAGCTTCACAATTTAGCCAAACAACATGACAAGAGCCCGTATGCTTTGCTAGCTCCTCATCTTCCCCAGATGTCGGTTTCCATCGTCTCGGCTGTATCTACAAACCCGGAGCTCTTCTTTCAAACTTGCAATTTCCTTGACATCTCCGCTAGCAAGTTCTACAACCTCACGATCACCCATTTCCTGCCTCATTTAGTCTGTACTTGCAACGGAGACGTGCTTAACAAGGTTGCACGGGAGATAAGAGTGTCACCCGTTTCACTTGTCACTACACACGACGTCCTAGCCCATGTCTTTTTGTTGGACGAACCAGATAGAACCGAAAAAGTTTTCAACTTTATTCTGGACCTCCTTGTGCAGAGCAAAAACGATGCAAGCGAAGAGGTCACTGTTCTCATGCTGGTGAAAAGCACGGTGGTGCCTCTCCTGGGAGAGATTGTTATTTGTATGGGCGACGAGGACCCCAAGCGCGTAGATCAGGTATGACTTTCCCATCCCAACTCGTTTGCTGTTCGTTGCTCACATACGAGTAGGCTGTATCAGCAATATTGAAGGTTGAGAACATTCTGGCTTCCGAACGTCGTCATCGTCATTCAAATTTACTCAGTGATTACGTGATGGGTATAGTTTCACACTTGAACGAGGTTCTTCAGGATGTGCATGGCAAGCGGCCCCTTATTGTCAAGAAGAAAGTCATGCGAAGCTTGGGTGCATTGGTGCATCATGTTGGTTCCCAGATAACTACAGTGGCTCCTCAGGTATCCTGTTTTGCAACAGATGTTTTTGCTCATTTTAATCCAGTTGTCCAGATCATGGCCACAATGCAAAGCATGCTAACCATCCCCGCACTTACCGATGAAACATTGTTCAGCTGGCACATATTTATCACGACTCTTGCTTTTAGGGATATCGGTCCTTATGTCGGACCAACTTCAGCTGCCTTCGTTGCGGCCTGGCCTGATATTGGACGTTCCGGGAGAGAACTTGTAAAGGAAGCTTTTAAATATCTTATACTAGATAATGCAGATGCCATTGGCACAAACTTGGATGACATCGTGCGTCTGGACGACATTCCCGACCTTGCGCCTTACTCTATCAAATTAGATGCTCTTCGGACAGGTTGGTCCTCAACCAGGCAACTCGAGAACTTGCTAAGTCGCGTAAAGAGCGACAATATAACCGTCGCCGAACTCTCTCTACTGGAGCTCAGGCACTTCATGGATAAAAACCAACAACATATACTTAAACTAGCCTCTGGGGATGTATTTGACCCCATCATAAGTAAGGTAGTCGCGAGTCTGTGGGATACTGCCTGCCGCGACGGAGAAGGCGTAGAGGCTTTACAGGCACTGACATTTGATTGTATCGGGAGATTAGGAGCTGTCGATCCGGACCGCTTGGAACTGGTGGCCAGTGACTCAAGCATGATATTATATCAAAACTATGGGGACGAGGAAGAGTCAATTCAATTTTCTCTTTATCTTATCACAGACGTTCTTCTAGGGACGTTCAGGTCGACCAGCGATATCAAATTTCAGAGTCACCTTGCATTTGCTATTCAAGAGCTTCTCAAGTTCTGTGGTTTCACAGAACAACTAGTATCCGCACGTTCATCATCTGCCCTTCCTATGAAGACTCGATCCAGGTGGTCAAAGCTACCGCGGCACGTACTTGAGGCCTGCGCACCACTGCTACAATCCAAGTATACGCGTACACGGAAGCCCCCGCGCGACATTGCCCATCCTATCTACCCATCGAAACTTACCTATCGGGAATGGTTACAGGACTGGACAGGGCATCTCATTGACAGAGTTTCTGTGGATCGTGCAAAAACGATATTCGATGTATTTCGTCCAGTTGTGGTAGATCGGGATGTCGGAATAGCTCGGCACCTCTTACCCCATCTCGTCCTCCATGTTCTCATCTCAGGCAGCGACACGGATGCAAAGAATCTACAAGCAGAAATTGCTGCTGTGCTCATGGATCAAGTTCATCCAGCTGCTAACTCTTCCAGGGATCGCAGGGTGCTATGTGCTCAGGTATCTTTGAATCTTTTACCATAATTCACTTCTTGCTGACATCATATATAGACTATCTTCATGCTCATGGATCACCTAAACAAATGGATACGTGCAGTTCGACAAGATCTTGTCCAACGACGTACAGAAGCAAAACGTTCTCGTATATCTGATGCACTGCAGGAGTCCGAGAGTAATCTTGCCAAAGTTGATTCTGTACTCTCGAGTGTAGATCACGAACTGATGGCGAAGGCGGCCTTCGAGTGCAAAGCCTATGCCCGGTCACTCATGAATTTCGAGCACCAGATATTAACACGAGAAACTCAAGGGGTTTCCTGTGACGATGTCGAGCTACAAACGTATTACGATCGGCTCCATGAGATCTATGCCCACTTGGACGAGCCTGATGGCATGGAAGGTATCACCACCAAAGTACTAGCACCTTCTTTGGATCATCAAATTCGTCAACATGAAAGCACTGGTAGATGGACGTCTGCTCAGAGCTGTTGGGAGGTCAAACTGCAGGCATCTCCTGACAATCTGGAATGCCATCTTGGACTTCTACGATGTCTTCGGAACTTGGGACATTACGGTAAGATCCCAATATGATGATACCAGTCAATATTAATCGAATAAATACTCTCTCCAGACACCCTTCGTACTCATATTAAAGGTGTATTAAGCCGTAATGCAGACTGGTACGACGCTCTTAGTGGCTTCCAAGCTGAAGGCGCCTGGATGGTGGGTGATTGGGGATGTGTTCAAGAATTGGCACGACGTTCAACATTCAATCTGCTTCCGGAGATAGCAGTAGCTCGAGTCCTACTAGCTATTCGGGAAGGGACTCCAGAAGGAGTCTCTAATGCCCTCTCGACTGCTCGGGCGCAATTGGGGTCCCCCATTCATGCCGCAGGCAGAAATTCTTACCGACGAGCTTATGAGTCCGTTCTAAACCTTCATCTTGTGCGGGACGTCGAATTGATCTATGAGACCGCCGTCATTCGTCAATCTGGAAGCAAAACTAAAGATAATCCAATCGGCATCCTATCTGAAGTGCTGAGAAGGCGCTTTGAAGCTACGCTCCCCAGCTTTCGAACACGAGAGCCTGTTCTAAGTCTACAGCGTACCGCGTTAGGTGTGAGGTGAATACCTTTACCCTTCTCATGATTAGTTAATTCAGCTATTTGCAGTGAACCTTATGCAAAAGGACTCAAATATGTTATTGGGCAGGCTTGGCTTTCTACCGCAAAAATAGCACGGAAGGCTGGCCATTCTCAGACAGCGTACAGTGCAATGCTCCAAGCTCAACGAGCTGATGCTCCCTTTTCATTTATTCAAAGTGCAAGACTAGTCAAGGCCAGCGGAGAGCCCATTCGAGCTCTTCAGGAGCTCAACAACGCTCTGGAAAAATCCAGTCTTTTAATCGCCCAGACTAACATCACTGATCTGACTGAAGAGCCTGGTGCGGAGGTTGCCAGGATGACTGCAAAGGTATCGCACTGTTCGTTACTTAGCTGGATTGTATTGAAGGCGTCAAAGGCACAAGTTCTACGTGCGCGGTGGATGTTTGAGGCTGAACGCTTCGACATGGACGTCATACATAAAGGGTTCAAGGAAGCAGTCGGTCTCGCGCAGAAGTGAGTACATTTGCAAATATATCATTTCTATTAGCACAACTTTTTAATTTTGTGTATAGTTGGGAAAGTGCACATTTTCATCTTGGGAAGTTTTATGACCAACAGTTCGCTCGAAAATCGGCTACTGAGAGGGATGCATTTAAGTATGTCATCCCTACTTAGCAGGGAATCAACTCACATCAAGCAGCGGCCGAGACCTCAATTATCAGACAATCAAATGTTACGCCAGGACTTTACAAGCAGGCTCTAAATATGTTTATCAAACAATGCCCCGTATGCTAACACTGTGGCTTGATCTCGGAGAAAAAGAGAATAGTCCACAAAAGTGGGAGAGCATCTTCTAAGGACGTTTCCCAACACTTACATGGATTTATCGAGCAGGTCTAATTCTGCCCAATTGTTGACCAAGGCGAACAGCAAGATAAATACAGCCATGCGATCCGTAGCAACATACAAGGTATTTTATATGAAAAACGCTTCTATATCGAAATTCAGGAATTAATCGCAGTGGTTAACGGCATTTCCGCAAATTGTCTCTCGAATCGACCATTCAAACAAACCTGTTTATGATTTGTTATCAAATCTTATCATTCGTGTTCTTCAAGAGTTTCCTCATCAAGGCCTATGGCTCTTCATGTCGGTTGTGCAGTCAAAGAAACCTGAGCGTAGTATGAGGGGGGAAATGATAATTAATAAGCTTACAGTGCGCCATTTTTACGCTGTTCACATCCCAGAATAATTTCAATCCATAGAGCAACCCTCAACATACAGGCAAAACTGTCTCAGCACTTGCAACTCACTGCAGAGTAATGACGGACGAATTACTAAAGTTGTGTAACCACGCTGTGCCAGATGATCCAAAAGCACCTCTCAGCGTGGCTAAACTGTTTCCCGGTTTAGCCAAGCTTGTTCCTTCCCAGCTTATTGTGCCCCTACAGGAGTCACTTATCGCAACGCTGCCATCAGAATCATCCCTCGAAGCTTCACACCAGCCATTTCCCCATCACTTGCCAACCATTCACAGTACGTTCAAGAAGAATTTGATTAAGATATTCCGGTTGATGAATCTATTAGATTTCGATGATGCTATCGAGGTAATGAAATCACTAGCCAAACCCCGCAAGATTATAATCCGCGCAGACAATGGCAAGACGTTTGCATTTTTGGGGAAGCCCAGAGATGATCTACGGAAGGATGCAAGGTTGATGGACTTCAATGCAATTATCAACAAGTTGCTCAAGACTAACTCGGATTCTCGACGTCGACAACTTCGTGAGCCTTAAATACTTCCACCAAGTAAAAATTACTTAATGAAGCTGCACTGGAGATATACGAACATACAGTGTTATCACGTTGAACGAAGAGTCGGGATTCATACAATGGGTGCCTAACACGATACCAATGCGTCCTGTCCTCATGCGGGGTTACGAAGTTCGGGGCATTTCAGTCTGGGTGACGCTCACGCTGATAGATTTTGTGCGACATCGTAAGCTAAATCATTTACAGACCACAGCTGTCCATCAGGCTTGCATGAAAATCAAAGACCTTCCTCCAGACAAAGTAGCAGAGTATTTTGTTCGTGAAGTTCTATCAATGTACGATGATCCTCATAGTTTTTGCGAATGATAGATCTACGATGTTCTAGGTTCCCCCCTGTGTTTCACGAGTGGTTTATCGACACTTTCCCGGAGCCATCAGCATGGTTAGCTAGTCGGTTATCTTATGCACGCACGGCTGCTGTAATGTCAATGGTGGGATTCATTATCGGGTCAGTTAGAGAACTTCCACCCTCTACCTCAATCCCCACTTAATAGCGTGTTCATTTTCCAGATTAGGCGATCGACACTCTGAGAACATCCTCTTGGACGTAAACACTGGCGATATTGTACATGTTGACTTTGATTGCCTCTTCGAAAGGGTTAGTTTCAATTTGAATGTTTTGAATATCTTTTATGGTGTATGTTATAGGGGAAACGATTAGAAACACCGGAACGCGTTCCTTTCCGTTTAACACAAAACATGCAAGATGGGTTAGGTGTCACTAATATTGATGGTAAGGTGTGCGGTCAAAGAAGAGCATTGAGGTCTGAATTTCATGTTACAGGCCCATTCCGAATTGCCTGCGAAGTCACCATGAACCTGCTCCGCAGGAATAAAGATTGTCTTATGAGTGTGCTCGACGCATTTATTCATGATCCTTTGGTCGAATGGGAAGATGAGAAGAAAAGGATGGTTAGTCTTCTTTCGTTCCCGGAGGTCGAGACAAATCGTATTTACTTCCCCTAGGAGAAACAACGGAAGGCAGCAGCCCAGAAGAAGAAAGGCTCTGCTGGCTATGCAAACGCCCTAAAGGATGAAGTTGATTTGCGCAAGCTCGCTAAAAACGCCTTGCTCCCCATCCAAAAGAAACTTCAGGGCATATATACTTCTGGAGAGGGACGAGATGATTGGAAGGAAGGAAAGGAGATGACTACAGGTAATCTCGTTGACACTCTCATACAGGAAGCCAAAAGCAATAAAAATTTGGTGAGCGATTTCAAATGCTAAAGAATGACGTCGACCTGATTTACGCATTTAGGGAAGGATGTATCCGGGTTGGGGACCATTCCTCTGAAAGGATAGTTGGTTGTACTCTTGCATCATTGTGGTTTTAATCTGTACACCCCAATTAATAACAACTGTACTAGTAATATATCACTGGGCCTCTACTTGCTTCTTGAGCTGTTCGAGTTCCCGTTCCTTGGCAATGAGAATTGTTCTCAATTTATCCGTCTCCACCACAATACTCTTACGAGCTACTTCCAGTCTCTCTGCTTCATCCTTCTCCATGACAGCTGTGAATTCTGGCGCCTCCGAGTCTACATCAGAGACGGATCCAACGTGAGACTGGTGAGGCGGCACTGGCTTCTTGCGAATGTTGGGCAATGGAGTTGGCGGGTGCTTCATAAGGATATTGAGGAAAGATTGATACGGCTCGTTGAAAACGATTTCGTCATATTGCCACGAATGAACAGGGTGTGGGGAGGGTGGCGGAGGAGGTGCAGAGGGATCAGGAGGCCCACCATCCGGACCCCATTGGTGTAGCTTCAGATGATGGTGTAACGAAAGAGCCTTTTCTCCGGACTCCTGCACAAAAGTTATTCGAATGCCTATTTCAAACTCTCCCCAGCTACACTGGTGTTAGAAGCTAAATTGTTGAAGAACAAAGCACTACTCACCCGGTCTCAGTAACTTCGAAAGGTGGTTTATCAAGGTCTACACGTGAATGGAGTCAGTGGCGTGGTGCTAGAATCATATATGAGACGTACTTCTGTTGGGAGTAGGATAAGTATCATGTAGCTTGAAAGTCACGCGTTTGATGAAGTAACTAAGATCATCAGCACCTCCTACGACACCTGGCTTGCTGTCAAGTGCAGTCGCAGGGCTCCGAAGGGCCACTGTCCAGCGAAAAGTATGGTCTGGAGTCTTTGAATTCTTGCGTTCCTCTTCTGAGATAGCCTCCGCCGTGTTCCCATATATGATAGATCGATGTATCGTGACACCCTTTCAAGTTTCCGCTAATCAACGTATGTACTAAAGTGAACAATATTTGAAAGACTTACCCTCACACGAACTCGCTCATTCATGCTTGAAAATTACATAATCTATCCTGGAGAAACTATGTTGGACGCTATCGTAAACAGTGAGAGAATTCGTAACTTGGACTCATATTTATTTCCTTACAAGTTTTTCTAGGACCCAATAGAGTCTTAGAGAAACAGAAACTATATCAGGTAACAGTTCCTGGATTCAATCCATAGGATGGCAATATGTAAACTTGCACCTTGGACAGACTTCCCCTCGACCTTTGTACCTTCGTGGTCCACGCTCTCGACTTTATTTCGGTATTTCATCACTTTATTTAACTTCTTTGTTTTGAATGAAGAAATCTTAACTCTTCCTCAAGGATTGTACATGCTAGGATGGTCCGCTGGATTGCTTGGGGCAACTGCTGGAATGTACTCTCTTGTCAAGGTGAGGAATTCTACTACAGATATTGGCTATAGCTAAGCCTTTCTGCCAGGGAAAGCCACCTGCTTGATGTGCATTAAAGTTGAAGTTGAATAGAAGTCACCGTTGAAAATTGATTTATCCAACGATGGAACTGTTTCGTGTTGTTAGTCTGTGTTCTCCTAAAGGCCCTCTACCAAGCCCTTTCCATGAGGGCTCTCTCCTTTCAATGTCTTTCGTGTGTGTGAAGAAAATATTTTATTTATTTATAATGATCGTGATCACGTGACCTAATCCAATGTCATAATGCAACCATTGCAAACTTGCTTTCATGAACAGGCAACCCCCTACCTCCAGTGCTTCGCGCCCTCGAAAACGGTTTGTAGGCCGTACCACGACAACTCCTGTGAATGGGAGCCTTTCTGCACCAGTGGCAAACCAGATTCCTCAGGAGATCCTCTCTGATTCTCAATTAAACAATGCCATCCAGCGGTTGCCATCAAACTATTCATTTGAAATTCATAAAACAGTCCACCACATCAGGAAGAACAAGGCGAAAATGGTAGCTCTTCAGATGCCAGAAGGCCTCCAGATGTTCGCATGTACCATTTCAGACATCATAGAACGGTGTGTACATTCTTCTCTATCTCCCGTGGGCACACCTTTAGTTACATAAATTAGTTTTACATGCGCATCAACCATCATTATGGGGGATGTTACTTACGGCGCATGCTGTGTCGACGATTATACTGCCGTTGCACTGGGCTGCGATATGCTTGTCCACTACGGACATAGCTGCCTTGGTAAGTCGAATTAAATTAGTCATGCTTTTCTCTAGTGATAGCTTTATCAGTACCGATTGACCAAACTACAATCAAGACACTTTACATTTTCATTGAAATTTCCATCGACTCCAAACACGTAGCACACACGGTTCGCATGAACTTCCCCAATGACCGAGAAAAGTTTCATGAAATGGTACTGCGTGCGGAGTATAACCATGAAAACCTGCCAGCTGGCAAGCGATTCAATTCTCTTGGCCATCTAGCTATTCAATCTCCAGATTCCTCCGGTGCAGGTGGTTCCGGTCCACTTGCCTCATGCCAACCTAACATTCCTACAAGATTGGCACTGGTTTCCACGATACAGTTTGTTGCTGCTTTGCAGAAGCTCAAGGATGATCTCTCTGAAGAGTTCTCAGAACCACTGCATCAGCCATCAGAACTGACTTCTGAGGCAGTTCAGAATACTTGTGGTTCTTCTACCACTCAAACCGACTCCCTCTCTAGTCATTTCTCTATCTGTTGTGGAAAGTATGAGACTACAATACCCCGTTCTAAACCTCTCAGCCCGGGAGAAATTCTGGGTTGTACCGCACCACAACTTCATGATGTCGATGCCCTCTTGTATGTCTCCATACATGTTTCCTTTCTCACCTATTATCCATTAATATATGCGTTGGCTATAGGTATCTCGGGGATGGACGGTTTCACTTGGAAGCCATTATGATAGCAAACCCAGAAATTCCTGCTTTTCGCTACGATCCATATTCTAAAAAGTTGACACGTGAACGATATGATTATGGCAAGATGACATCAATACGCGATGAAGCCGTTCAGACGGCGCGTTCAAGCTTGAAATATTTTGAGGACGATATTTCAAGTGATACTCTGACGCCTATATGGGGAGTAATACTCGGGACGTTAGGTCGCCAAGGCTCGTTCAGACAATTACAGGTGGGCTTCTCTTGGACTCAATCATGTCGGCTGAATATTTACCGAAAATTAGGCCATTGTACACCAACTATCCAATCACCGAAAGAAAATCCACTATGTCCCTATATTACTTTCAGAACTCTCGCCAGCAAAACTGGCTCTTTTTGCGCCCCATATCTCCACTTTCGTGCAGACATCTTGCCCGAGGCTATCAATTGACTGGGGTTATGCATTCGACCGACCTTTACTCAACCCCTTTGAGGTCTCAGTAGCCCTCGGTAGAAGCAAGAGCTGGATGGAACAAGACCAGAGTCGCGAAGCAGCATACCCCATGGACTTTTATGCTACAGACAGCCCATGGTCAGACGCTAGAAAAAAAGGGAAAGACGCCAGTCTTGGTTATGCATAGCGTAGAAACATGTTTGTTAAATAGCTTTCTGGCAACTTGCGCCACTGCACATCTATGGGGTTGTCTTAGCCCAATGTTGAGAAATATATTCCAGAGAGTTCCATATGAGGTATAACCTGAGGTCCTAGATGATTTATTTATGTCACGTTGGCAATATGTGGAAACAACCGTGGATCCAGCGTTATTTTCTCCGATGAATGGAAGTTTTATCCTCTATTCGACCGATGTGATCCACAGGAGGGGCGCCCCACACAAGCGTTTTGTGAGTCGGCTCAAACAGCCAAGGATATCTATTCCCCAGTGCCGCAAATAGGATACCTCTTGGAAGATTGGATGAATTTCTGTCCAAGGCAGACGAAATGAAATCCTGCGTCCTGCGCGATACATCTCCAGCTATGAGGGTCGCGGGCAGTTTTTCAGATGGCGTTGGAGGTAAATCGTGGGATGATGCGTTAAGAGCTCTTGCTTGCTCATCAACGTCGTCAAATACATCTTGTTTCACAGCACTGATGGAGTATGCCCAAACGCCAACAGCGAATGAAGCAACAATAATCCCAGTGACCATATTGCGGAGAAAAAATGGTCGCCTTGCACGCAAGAGCGATGCAGACATGCCCTACAGACAACAGGTTCAATAATAGATATAACAGAGCCAGAAAAAAATGATGCCTACATAACCTTTCGGACGATATGAACTTGATGTACTTTTGGAGGCAAACATCACCTGCTAACATTACCTAATTTTCGTAGCGAAATAAGTACTGGTAGCCGCAGCGAAGTCTTTCAAGTCATGAGGACTGAGAGTTTACCTGCACTCCAAACCTGATAGTTATATAGAACGCTATATGGGATATTTCTAGAATCTTGTAAATTCTGTCGCAGTCCCATCTAAGCCGGGCTTGAAAACTATTCTTGACGCCTGAGAGCTATATGTTATTTGGAAACACTTTCTCAATAGAATTGTCCTTCTGCTAGATCTATGGTAAGTCAACCTCCTGATATTTAAATCTAGTAGTAGTATCTGTGCGCAGTGACATACTGCTGGCTATTGTATGAGAAAACTAAGACTGATCTTTGACTACGTGAATTAATCTACACTTATATGCGGACAACTATGAATGGCACCTGTCATATACTTGTCAGCATACTCGCAAGCTTTTGAGTAATGACAATTCACCTCGACATCTTCACCCTCTTCATCAGAAACCATGACTTCAACCAGGAGGTGCCGGGTGTGTTTGGGAAGAGGCTTTTTGCTGACGAACTCCGCCAATGTGCTCATTTTCATGGGTAAGCGTTCCTCACTCTGCGAGAATGCAGTCTGAGAAGTCGTAACGCGATAAACAGTGTCCTCACCTTCTTCTTCCCAACGAACGACGACCAAAGCATGGAGACGCCTTGAGAGACCATGGTGACCTCGAGGTTGTGGGTCTCTTTGAACCATGTAACTATGTCCCTGAGTGGGGGATCACCCCTGAATTCGAAGCGATCCCATAGTGTCCACTCAGTGGCGGCATACTGTGGGAGGAATGTTAGCTACCATAGATTAACAGGAGAAAGTTGTGATAGACCTTGTTCTTCTTGGCAGTAATGGGCTCGGAAAAACCAAAGAAAGGAAGGGCAAGGTTCACAAACCCATTCTTGTAATCATCAAGCTTTCGCTTGTTGTCTATTACCTAAAATAGCGGGATCAATGAGTGCAAGTAAAGGGAGCAAAGGGCAGGAAAAACCTTGTAAAGCTCTAAGCAGACCAGACCAGTTACAAGAGCTGTAGTTGTAGCGATTGCGGGTATAATTTTGCCAGCAATCTGCTTGGTGGTGTGTCGATCGGCAATCGCAATGTTGTAATTCATGGCACGAAGATTTGAAGCAGCAGTGATGAAATCGATGTGGAAATTAGTATCGTCGTCTTTTTCAAATTCCACAGGTGTCAGACGATAACCCGCAAGCGAAGACGGGAGTGGGAGAAGCTTCGCGAGCGCGTCTGGGTCTTCACTATCTACAGAGACAAAAAAGTGAGTGGCGAATCAATCATAGCTATGATAAGTACAAACCTGATGGATTTTCTGGAGGAGCATCATTGTCGCTGACTTGGACCTTGATCCCGCTCTTCGGTGTGAAGGGAGGGACTATAACAGAGTCTGCAACCCTCTTGAACAATAATTGGTCAGTGTCTCCCCTTAGACCATAGTTGAAAGCATGGAGATTGGCTCCAGCTATGATGAAATCGAGGTGAGTTGGCTGAGTATTGTGTCAACCAAGAAGTCATTTCTAAGAAACCTTTGTAGCTAACGTACGTTGTTGGAATCGAACCATAATGGATCCGGGGCTCGCTTAGGACCGGACCAAAATGGTTGACCGCTTGACGATGTCTGTTATTAGATTAGTGTTTATTCGTGACAAAAGAATATACTAAGAAAGCAATGCACCGCGTCTTTGGGTAAGCTATACAGCAACTGCTGGATGGAGTTGTTGTAATTTTCTTCGAATTGGAGGCGCGCCCATACAATACATTCTTCAAAGGTGAGTGGTTTGTGGGCGACCAAATGTGAGACAATGGTTTTAATCTGCTCAGTTTGGTTTCCAGCATACCGGAGCGTTGTTTCGAGGAAGTTCGGTTCAGATAAATAAGAATTGACCGTTTGCGCTGGTTTGATGAACAAATTCTCAAAATATTCTCGTGCCCACTGCGGAACATAAATCAACACAATAATGGTTGAGAACAATTTGTCCATACACACCTGAATTGTGTGTTGAATGGCATTGGGGAAATTCTTGATTGTGCAAGAAGGGGCTTCTTTCTCAGGCGGATCTTGTGAAGAGGCATAAGATTCGGTGAGGTAGGGAATGACAACCTGGGTGTTTCCTTTTGTTCCAAGAGTACCAGATTCAAGGAGAGGCTTTTGATAGAACACGCAGCGTTGGTCCATGTACACACCTAAACACAACATTGAGCAGGGAAATCGTAGAAGATGAACTAAAAGTTGGGCTTACGAGCTTTGACGTTGTCCAGGGCATTGGTGACCCCATCAATACCCGCAAAGAATTCCTCTCCAAAAATGTCTGCCAGATGGATCAAAATTTGTATAGAGAGAAAGGTATAAGATAACGCACTTTCGGTGTCAGGACCGACAGGCTCCTGTCTTGTTGTGATTTTACCTCGCAAGTGTGGATTCATCTCTACAACGGCATTTGCCGCTGTCTCGGCCTTGAAACGACCCAAGTCCTTCGGACGGAAGAGGAATTGTCGATTTAAATTACTCTTTTCAATCGTGTCAAGATCTGTGACATGAATCACGCCCCTGGGACCAGCCGCGAGACCCATCATACTCCAGTTTTTCAGCATCTCGCACCCAATCGCGCCGGACCCGACAAGGAACTGCCTGTGATTTGCAATTCTCTCCTGGAACATTCGCCCGAAAACAGCAACTTGACCATCGTACCGCATTCCGCATGGTGCAGCGTCTTCGGCGGTTGGAAGAACTGAGGGGAGAGACTCGAGGGAATCGAAGTATAAATTCTGGACCATAGGGTGGAACTTAGCTGAGCAAGCTTTGAGCACCTCTTGAGCAACAAAGCCACCGATCACAGCCACTACGGGGGACAAGTCGCCAGTAGCTTGGAATGCCAATTCTTGTAATACTTTCTCATCAAGTTCATCTGACGCAATGCGTTTAGCTAAGGAAACGAGTTCTGCGGCGTCCGACATGTCACGAGGGGCAGGCAAACGGCCATGGTGGGATTGAAAGGCTGCTAACGCTTGAAACCCGGCATGGAGAGTGGCTGGTCGATCATATTTTGCGAAATCGGTAATGAAGTATTCTGGTGATTTGAGTGATTCACGAAGAGATTTCTTGGAATGCAAAGTCATTAATATTAACAAAAGTGGTAAAAAAAACTCACGAATGTCAGAACTTTAGGCATCTTCACCTGAGTGAAAATTCCACCAGTTTTGTAGTTGCCAAGACCAGTCGTATCCCCAATAGTGAAAGTGTACGGGCCTTTGACCGTGACCTTCCGGGGTTCGCATCCATTCAATTCTTCCATACCCTTAACTTCGGAAAACGTCACAAAATCACCATCCTCGAGACCATGACGAGTCTCGTCAAGACAGGTGACAAGACCGTCCTCATCCTGTTTATTATATCAGAGCTTATTGGAATTACTATATGACAAAATCAAACCTGAGCGACAGAAACAATCATGCCAGTGAGAGGCTGCTCCCCGGTAGGGTCGACACAAGTAAACTTTGCACCGAAGTCATTGAACACGGCTCTGCAGACGCATGAGATCGTGCAAGAATTTGTCGAGTATGAGAAACGTACCCAAACAATCCACGTGTGTCAGCAGAAATGAATGGAATGCCATGGTGGTGCGTCCAGTCATTGATCTCGAGTTGTTTGGATAGTGGTACGTCCGTAAGCACAATAACCTGTACATGAAATTACCAACACGGAATCAGATCATGAGAAATCGCACTATACATACTTGAAAGCCTTTGATGAGATCTAGCGGAATTTCTTGACCAGGAACTCCAGGTAAATACTTTACGGGCACATAGGTATTAAGCTCTGCTAGACGAGGCGCAGTTGCCTCTCCTCGTGGTTGGCCAATGTCACTTTCTCGTAGGAAAAACTTGTATGTGGCTCAGTACAAGTCATAATCGATGGGTCAACCTACTTGAGTACCCAAGTCTTGCAGCTTCACGGGTTCAGGATCAAAGATCGTGACTGATTTCACGCCTGCAAGTACGAGATTTTTGGCTTTTGCATATGTCACGTATGTTTCCTAGGCTTGAGCAATCAGGGAACTCACCAATCTCTACGCCCAAACCTTTCACGCCAACAATTAAAACATTAGAAGCCGCCATTCGCTTCATCGCTATATGTAAAGTTGATGCAGTGATTAGATGACACTTTGGAAGACATACCCTCATGTCCAAGCACGTATCTTATGTTCAGAATTGGTCAGAAAGTTGTAGAGGTAGCTACGCCACAACTCACAGCTGTCGAGAGTAAAGACCTTCATCTATTTGGGCCTCATCAACATCCATGGCATTCGTGGTCATTTTGGAAGATTTCGGTATATAGAAAGTGGGGTGAGAATGTTACAGGGTACAGTTGCGGACGAGCAGTAAAAGAACGTGACAAACGCGCGTCAAATATCACCGTGACAGTGCTCAATTCTCTACCGTAAATTAGAGGACATGGAGGGTCCTCCTGTGCCAGTCGGAGGAATGGACGCAATTTCTCTCGCCCATCACTCTATTACTCTAGGGCAACTTAGGTCCATGGTCAATTCCCAACCCAAACCCAGGGTGCGCATTCATACTGTATAACACTCGAACCCGCGTGTTTATTCTCATCGCCAGCAATCGTATTATGACTTTAGGTACGAAGATGAGGATACAGTGTTTAATGAACTCGAAGAATTCTATTCCTATGTGGAGGTCTCTCAGGTCGCAGAGAATTGGAGAGCCTGGCAAGGTTCTTTCCAGGGAGGTAAAGCTTAAATTACTCCGTAGAATATACTTGCCTAGTGCTTACAATTGTTTTAGAGTGGATTAAGAGCTCTTTCTCACAGAGGAAAGCTCACGTTGAACTGTTGCTGGAGAGCTTAGAGCATAGGGATGCTGAAATCCGCTTCACCAATGCGCGACGCCTACTGTATATTTTACAAGGTAATTAATGTTAGATCCTCTACGAGGCGCCCTAAAAATTGTCAGGCACGTTTGCGGAAACGACTTCTCCTGAACATCAGCTGCACTGGATCATCGAGAACTGTAAGGTCGTCCGCGCTGCAAATGGTACCGGAGTCATTGTAGAAGCAGCTAAGATCGCCAGTTCCAAGCTTGAGCTCCTAAGGTGCGCTTCTCTATCATACTCTGATAAGAAGAAGAATCGATATGTCATTGCTTCAGTAATCTGGCAGATTCCGACATGGCTCACTTCAACCTGTCCACTGCTGAAAAACAAGAATTTGTTGAGGAAATTTGCACTGAACTATCCGTATATCTTGGCATGCTGTATTTTCTTACTGAAGTGTTTAAGGGTGATGATGAGTTTGGAGAAGAGCTCAGTAGGTCGTTCTACACTGGCCTCTATATTTGCCATTGGAAATTGATCACACTTTGAGGAAGTGAGTTTGGAGCCCCCTCTTCCAATATACCTCATCAATCTCATGGGCTCTCTCAAAGAACGGAGTGCTAAAGGATATCCAATGAAGAAGGTTTTATTGTTCTTTGATGACTGCTAAACAGTCTACTGAATGTTGTTTTAGCTTCTTCTCGTCCTATGGAAAACTATCCTCACTACTTGTGGTGGAATTCGTGAACTTTCTCGTTGTAAAAAGCTCACTCGTGAGCTTTGTGGTTTACCTTTGGACGAGGATAATAGTCAACCTATCAAGTCATCACCTATCGATTTCATGACGTTTAGACAAGAGACATCTGTGAAATATCCCACTTTCACACCTGCCACTGGTTCTGAGCAACCCGCTGCAAAGCTAGCAGAGGCATTCTCACCCATCCCTGTTCGCCCACATTATCATCACCAAGATCACCACTCTCAAGGATATCATCACCCCGAAAGCTTGTCTAATACGCCATACGGTCTCTCGCGCCCACCACCTAATCATACACCAGGCCCCCTTCCTGCGACACCCGCACCAACA
Organism: Gomphus bonarii; assembly: GCA_003316585.1. Taxonomy (NCBI): domain Eukaryota; kingdom Fungi; phylum Basidiomycota; class Agaricomycetes; order Gomphales; family Gomphaceae; genus Gomphus; species Gomphus bonarii. Next base: position 19,374 of record QFEC01006722.1, read on the forward strand.
CCTCCCCCCTCCCCCAAGCCCAAGAAACAGCAATACCAGACGGATCAAAGCCGTCCGTTTGTTTTTCCTTTTTCATCGCGGTCACTGCTTCGTAATGCGAAGCTTGTACCTTTTGCGATCGATGAAGCAGACCGGCTGTACGAACGTCATATGCACATCGGAGCGGCATTGTGGCAGATGGCCAAAACAAGAGAGGAGTGTATTCTGGACGAGAGCGGACTAGATAACTTCCCCAATAGGAATGACAGCGCCTGCGAAGCGGGGATGGCATCGTGGTCAACTGATAAGCATTATTCAGTTGTTTCCACTACGGGAGGGAATGAAGAAGGGGATAAATTTGTGGATTTAGTTCTTCTCGACCAGAAAATCGCAGAAGCGGAGTCGGCGATCAAGAAGGCTCAAGCATCGGGGGATCGATCAGAGCGTCGACGTGCTCAGGAGCGAAAAGAGGATTTGGTGCGCCTGAAGCGAGTCGAAGCGATATACGTGAGGAGGCTGAAATCCTCCTATTTCGCTACTGATGTCTGCGTCAGAGTGCAACGATGCCTGCTATGCAGGGATTTGTTCTCGTTCTTCTGAAGCTCTTGCTTGCCTCTGTGCATGCTACAACCGGGCAACCCCCACCTTCGGCATCATCCAACAATGGATTTCCTTTGGGAGTAAATCAGGGTGGGTTCAGATAAGATCCCATGAATGATTCACAAAACTCGACTCTTGTTGCAGATGCACCACCTCCCCCACCACCTCCCCCACCTAGCCTTGAAGAGCTGGATATTATGCGCCATCGAGAGATCACTTCAAAAGCTGTTTCTGCCATTTTAATGCTTACTCTCCAATGGTTTAAAGCATCGCGTGCGTCTTATCCTAAACCTTCGTGAACTGTCGACGATCATTTCCCTTGTAGATGTTATGAAATTTCATCATTTCGGGCAATTGCTTCTGGACTCGAACTGCTTACTGTTGATCCTCAAAATGTTTGGCTTACAAGAAGTCGCGAATACTGTTATTGCAAAGAACGAATCTCCAGACCACAAGTATGTCGTCAATATATATTCACTCATGATATAATCTCACCATGTATGATGTATATAGCTTCTTCCGATATTGCTACCTGAATTTTGCAAAGAATGCTCAGTCGAGTCGCCCGGAGGACAATATGTTAAGCCCGCCTCGCCAGACTATCTCGCGACAGAGCACATTGCCGAATGGGCAGACTACGGAAGAGGAGATTGAATTACTTTCCGACTACTCCTGGCGCAATTTTTTCACCAGTATCAACTTCGTGCGAATTATGCAGAAGCTATCGAAACATCGGTCCCATAGGATCTGGCTACTTGTGCAGTACAAGAGCTCGGTAAGTCATTGACTCTTGCATATCTTTTTGTACATTTAAAAGTCTGGTTTTTGCTACCCAGGCAATTTTGAAGCGAATGTTGAAAGTATCGCATCCTATGCTGCAGCTTCATGTGTTGAAACTGCTGAAGAGCCAGGTGCCATACTGTGGCCGGAAGTGGCGACAGTGTGTGTTTCGTTATTTCTGCGCATCCGTCATCCGCCCACAATTCCCCTCTCAGCAAATATGAAGGTTATTACGTCGATTTATCTCAATTGTCGACCCGACCTTCGTGATGAGTGGCTAACAGGGTCTGAGGTGGAGGATGTCCAAGGTGCTCTTGTAAGTCTCTGTGGGTCTCACTAACATGTTTGTTCACCATTGCTGTTTAGGCTCAAGAAACTGCCTTACGGACTCTGATCAAATTTTGTGAGTAAAGATTACTAGCCCCAATCATCGCGCTCAACTGCTCCCCCAGACAATACCAAAAGATATGGGTCATCCAGCACTGTGAATTTGAATCAATCGCAGCACCGACGCGCATCGAGCCATTCCGTTCCTCCTCTCGAAGGTCTTCCCTCTGGTCCTGAGCTCAGTAACATAAGTCGCAATCCCTCAGGTGGTGTTAATATCGACCCAGACGTCTTCCCTCCGGTCCGCTCGCAAGCGCGAGATCCATCAAACTTCTTGCCTTATATTCCGGAAGACGTTGCCTTTGAAGAGGAATACGAGGAATACTTACATGATTTGGGATTGTCGGATGAACATCCAGGTTTGACGGGAAGTCCTTCTAGTCAAGGTCTTTCTGCATGGCAAAGACTCTCCTTGTTTACTCCTGCTGATATCGGCGCGGACGGTATCAGTGATAGCGAGAGCATCGCGCCAATTGGTGAACTTGGGCCCGAACAGAGACTCGAGGATGGTCAGAGTACAACAGACGAGAATATCAACGATTGGGAGCATATGAGCCCCAAGACTATGGCCGCGCTTCCCAAGTCCCCTGCAGGAACGAATCGCCGGTCAAGTTCCGGCTCTGGTCTGCGCCCTGTCTTGCCATTTGGATTGGACGAAAGTAGCGCTGTGGACGATGTGGATGACGATGACGATGAACCGGAAATGGGCCCAATGCCGAGACAACAATCTGGACCCTTTGCTGGCGGGAGAGGAGTCGATGAAGTGGAATTCATGTACAATGAATAATGTCTACGCGATCACTCCTCAATCCACATAGCAAAATTGGATGTATGGGAAATCGCGTGCAGAAAATCTCTAATCTATCCGACTGATGCCATTTTGTACCATGCTAGTTACTTTCTTTGTGACATGATTTCAGGCTGTCGCTGTTATAAGTGGAGGTACTCTCGAAAACGGTCCTCGGAGAGACTCTAGTCTAAGTCTCTCTTGCCGCCAATACCACAATTGCATCGCAGTATAGAATCGAAGGGTTGTCCACAGAAAGCTTCGGGGCAATCTCGAGGCTAGTCCATAATCGGCTGGTGTACAGCTCAGTACAACCATTCCATGGTGTGAGCGAACAATAAAATGACCTTTCAGCTTCCCTCTCAATTCCAACCATACCCGTGTGACGTCTGTTAATATGGCATGGACATTCCATCTCACCGCCTAAAGGATACCTGGTCACGAGCATGTATGATGAGCCGAAATAAATATACTCGCCTCCATCATTTCCTCCTCTTTATTAACAGTCCATACCATGACTTTCTTGCCCGCCTCAGTACACTGGGCAATGAACCTTTGACCTTCGGTGCTGCACAGGGCCCCGAACCTATGGATCGGAGTTAATAACCTGGTACGTATGCTGATCACAAGACTTACTCAATTGAAAATGCTTCAACATGTGACCAGAAATACTCCCTGGCGCGATGCGGACTCCTTCCAATATATGCTCTACGAAGGTAGGACACGTTTTTGAGGGCTGGAGTAATGAAGCTCGAATGCCACAGGCCAAGCAATATCCGTGGTGCAAGTAACGTCTCCCAGTCAGAAAATGAAGAAATGCAAGTGTGCATAGTTGAAAACAAACGATCGGGATCATTGTTCACTTTGCAGTCGATGTTGAGCTGTATGTGCTTATTCTCATCCTGGGATGAAAAGGACAATGAGAGGATTCTAAATATAAGCGACTGTTACGCACCTTCATGAGTAGCGTCAAAGTTTCAAGGAAGGTAGGTATCGGTTGTTTTGGTTCTTTTATTGTCCTAGCATGTTCCATTCCATCTATACCATACCAATTCTTCTCATTTATTAGCCCTGATGGTATTGAGCATGTTATTAAACAATATAATCAGGAGGGAAGGCGGCTTACCTTTGGTACCCGTGGTCCTTTCCAAACCTTCACGAATGCATCAGGAAGGGCAACTATAGGCAATCTGAATGACTTACTGGCATCGTGAAACATTACAAGGATACTGTCTCTGGAGATATGCACATCTGTCGAAACAGGTTACATGTTTCCTGTGTTCCCGCAAGGGAAGAGTATTGGAGTTGAAACATGCCAGTCTCGATGCCCTCAGCTCCATCTCTAATGGCAGCCTCGAAACTAGCGAGAGTATTTTCGGGAAGAGCAGATGAAGCCTGTGTTAGGTGTTTGCCATGAGTGTTCCATGGAGACAGATGGGTCATACCCCTCGGTGCCCCCAGCACTCGGGAAGGTTATGAGAGGACATAAGTTGCGGGGGGATGTAAGGAGAGAAGACAACGTTTGCAAGCCTGTCCGAGGGGCGGCTGGATTTTATAGCAGTGGTTCATGTTTAACTGATTACTATAAGCGCTAAAATGATCGGGCCGTCGTCCACAAGACCAAGACCACTCTCAGGGCTCTCGCTAACGCCGAGGTGGCCCTTCCGAAAATTATTGACCCTCATGAACGTGCGTGCTCGTTACCGTTCATATTATTATGTCGTAAGCATCGCAAAATAAAAAATATTATGTTGGCCGGCCCACAAGCACCATACCCTCATCTGATTCCGTCTCTGCTGTACTTCCCGCCTCGCTATTCCGACGTCTTACACTCGAGATGGACGGCCTTGGAGAGTCGTCGACTGGGAGTTTATCTTCAGTTTTATCATGGTCATCGCCCGACTCGGGAGAATAGGGCACTGATATGGATGTATCAGTCATAGGAACCTTGGTTGGTTCTACGTGCGTCGAAATTTCTTGCAACGCGTTTTCCATAAGATCATGCGCTCGTAAAGTCAGCTCGGGTACGTCCGCAGCTGTCAGGTGCGCTGTTGTAATTGGATCTAGCACTTTCTGACTGGTCAGAATATGAAAGAAGGCACTAATAATCGATTCTCCTCTTACCGCGGATCCTGAGCGTCCCGCTCTCTAGCTTACCAGGGCCGTACAGCCATGAGTAGTTCTCACACACCACCGGCACAATAGGAACTCCAGCCTGCACCGCCAGATGAAAAGCGCCCTTCTTGAAGGGTAATAACTGATTCTCCCGGCTAAGAGACCGCGTACCCTCTGGAAATAACCATAAGGAGGTCCCTCGGGTCTTCATAGACTGTCCAGCCGCAGCAAGCGATCTGACAGCGTTCGCATTATTGGACCGATCCAGAAATACACCCCCTGAAGTCGCTATGAATTGTCCTAGTAAAGGCACCCATTGCAATTCTTTCTTGACAACCATAGAGGCTCGCTTGGGAAATATGCTATAGGCGGATCCGTGAAATCGTCTTTTGTAACAAACAGGATCGAAACTGGGCTCACCGTCCGAGGTATATGATATCTAACATGCTCTGGTGGTTACCGATCAGTATGGCAGGGCTTGTAGTTTGTAACCAATGCTCTCCCTCCACTTCAAAGTAAATACCCAACGCCCTCCCGGCTAGACCATTAAAAGTCCGTGCCACTATCCAATTAATCTCGAACCGTCGGCCCACAAGTGTTAAAGCAATTGAGACGAAAGCACCATAAACTGAACATAGACCCAAAGTAGACAGGTATAGGGCCAACCGAATGTAGTATCTCCCTAGAGTTGAGTGAGACGAAACCGTGTTGAGAAACAAGAGTGGTATCGATACGTAGGCTAGGGGTCTGATAAGTGACATCTCCGTCTCTACGCCGGAAGAAAGTGCTGTTCGGCAGCGGCCGATTACTCAGCAGTGTAATTTCGCCGCATATGTGACCAGACGCGTTCTATCGCTGAGGATGGAGGTAACGTCGACGGCATCAAAACGGGGTAATTTTTTGCTCCAAATGTATCAGAACTTGATCTTATGTGTTTTCTTTCGTAGGTCGAGTTGTACTCTCGCGGTATATGGATGCCACCGCGTCATCGAGAGCTGCTGCGGCCAGTGTTTCGGCTGGAAGAAAGCCCACAGCAGTAGCACAGGAGAAATCATCGAAGAACTCAACACAAGTACGGAGAACGATTAAAAGTAATGCTGTACAGCCTACGCACCTGAGCAAGAAGCTGGCGCCTCCCGCAGCTCCTGCTCCAAAGCAAATAGTGACGCCTAATATCTCCGGTAGTCGGGCAGGGAAGGGGAAATCTAGCCAATCTTCCCTCCAGACTTCATTGGGTGATAAAGTGATGACTGCGTTCGAATTAGAGATAGCATCCCAACTATACCCATGGATTTATATGCGTCACACCCTCACAGAATGGTCTAATCATGCAATAGCGGAATTTCAGGCAATTTATCTAGTATGCTCTTGTCAGAGCCTGTCTCATTTTTCCAGTAGGAAAAAATTGCAACTCGTATCAATGACCTCGAAGTCGAAGAAAAGGCCCAGGAAGAGAGTCGTATATGCTATTACACTCAAAGGGAGACGCGGCTGTTAGATGAATTGTCCCTGCAGCATGTACGTCTGTTTCAAGTTATATTGAATGATCCATCTAATTGTGGGATAGCTACGCGATGTAGTGCCAACTCTGATTCAGACATTCGTTATATCGCAAGACAGGTGCCAAGCGGCTATAGTCAATGCCACACGATTGCAGGGTACAGACTGGGAAACAATATGTGTTGTACAATCAAATATGCTAGATTTAGGTGCGTTTATGATAGTCATGCAGCATGCTTTATTTTGACGCATACATACAGATCGACTTATAGGAGAGTCCGAAAAGCTCCGTGAGTCAACTGCAGCATTACTATGCACCTCACCCCCAGATTTCTTGCTGGCTTCAACTTTGGAGGGTTTGCTTTCTGTGCTAGATATACGCTTAGAAAATCTCGCATTGTCCCGGAAGCTTCTGGCTATCATACGAGATAATGGCAAGAATTTGCAGCATCTAGAGAGTTTGAGGGTGCTAGTAGAGGACTCCGAATCAGATGGGAACATGACGCCCACTTAGATATGTTTCGATATAGTAGTAGTGACAGTGTTGACACTTATAGTAATAGGGCGACGCACGCGTCGTATTAGGCCTCAGGGCTCAGGCTAGCGGATACCAAGGTTTTATCTGACTAAATTCGAGCCAAAACGATCATGTGCCAGTATGTCAGTTGAGCTAGGCATTTTTTCCTCGATGCACTTGTATCGAATGAGCCAAGTTCTCGGAGAAGGATAGTTACATAATTAGAAAATGAGTGCTCTGCTCGGTGAGCCGTTTTTGTTGGCCAACTATCCAATTCCCTCGCAAGACTTCTCCAAGGTTATCCACAGTTCCAAAGAAAAATATTGTCGCCATGTCAGGGTGACAAGCAGTAGCACCAATCTTGGAAAAGGATTTGCAACTATCACTGTGCAAGGGGATGGAGTCCACATTTTGGAGGTATCATCTTCGTGTTTTGTATCATATGTCTACCTTGTGTTAAAGTCCAACACAGCTCTCAAACATGCACGCGACAGTGTCACACACCCTGGGTCCCTCTGCTTTTTTCGGAGGACCCTCGGTTACACGGTTCAATAACCCAGATGCTAGTACAACTTATGCTGTTATGCGCACAGCACCAGGCGGAATTGATATAGCTGAAAGAGACAGAACAATATGGAAATGGAAAGATAGCTATTCACGGCGTCCTGAGGAGCAGTCAGAGCCAAAGCAATCAGCTATTGTATGTAGTATCTTTGTCTGTTTAGCAGTTCTTAACTTCACAGTTGAAGTTTCCTTACCGCGTGGAGGATATATGGGCTCCATCAAGTCTGCCATCCCACGTGATCGCCATCTCTCCATCAGGGGACGTAATGCTATCAGACGAAGACCTCAAAGTGATGTGTACAAAAGAAGTGTCGTACTCCCAGAGCGTTCTTCTGAAAAGCTTTGTTTTCAATTCTGAAGAGTGCGCATTTCTTCTGCAAAGACCCCAGCCTCAAGAGACAGTCGCCATGTGTTTTATATCGGTCGGGACGCGTGTAAAGCTACGCATTGTTTTAGCACAATCCACGGGTGAACTAGAGGAAATTGCTGAGTGTGATCTCGGAGTTCATGAGGTGGGTATCAATCCTATGTAACTTTGAAAACAATTTTTTGATTTAGACATCTCGAAGAATATCATCAGTATTTCCTGCGATCCTACTGGTTACACAAGTATCCTTTGTACGTGCTTATGTCTATTTCACTAACTTTAGCTCATGTCATCGTATAACTATAGCACAGCGAGGAAATTGGCGACTATTGCGGCTTGGCTACGATTCCTCAGGTGTTGTTATCGTAGCTTCCTTGGATAAAGTCCTCCGTTTGACTGGTCTGTCTCCATTTGGATCTGCTAGCGGAGGAAAATGGTCCAGGTGCGAGCCAACCATCATTTCCGTTGGCTCATCGCTTGTCCTTCTCGCTGGCATTTCCGGTGATGACCCACCGGAGGTCGTTCTCCTTCTGTGGGATATACAGTATTCTGTTGTACTAGCTACTCAGAAGATTGCGGTACCACCAACAGTCACACACAGTTCCAAATCACCTCTCATGATTGATCTGGTTTCTGCCTCTAAATCCCATGCCTTTATGGTACTATCTCTGGGAGTCGTTACAACATCCAAGCGTGCGGCCAGCGAAGTTCCAAGTCGTTCCACAGTTCTTGTGGTGCCGCTTGGGGTTCCTAGCACATCGACCATCGCTTTAGCAATGGGAAAGGCGCGCGATACACAGAAATGGCTACGAAACATGCATACTGCAGGCGGTGGGGATGACCCGAGTCGCCGTCAGGTAGTGCATTCAGTTCGGCAAGCATTGGAACAAGGCCGACCACAAGCTGCAGAGTCGACCTTTTTTACATGGGTTGAACAAGAAACAGTCAAACTCCAAGCTATTCGGAAACCGGACGCCCCGTCCAACAAGGATGCAGGTGAAAAAAATGCTAGCGATAGTGGGGCAGCGTCAAAGTCTCGACATAAAAGCAAAACGGACAAGTGGAAGGTAATCTTTCCTGTCTTTCTCGTCACCTTGCTCATTTTGATTTAGGGACCTTCAAGTCCACATTTATCTCATCAATTTGTGTCTAAATTATTAAATGTCATCTTGCGGCCTTCCAAACCTTGGGATACCGCATTTCCATCGAAGATTGTGCAGTATCTTATTCAACGACAGGCTGTTAGCAACTCGATGGTCGAAGGGGGTCTACTTCCCGCGCTTCGACAACACGGAGACTGGGTAACTCGATTGGTTTTCCTTCTTTTGTTATCTGAGACCCCCTTTTTCATGCCAGGATTCTATCGCCTCTGCTCTTGAGAACGTGCACGATTTATCCGAAGATGATATTTCCCGTCTATTACTTGAAGTCGTGAAATCCCATCGCCTGCGACAGGATCCCGATCTCGCCGGGTTGCAGGTTGGCGTTTCTCCTGACATACCTTCCCTCCCCAGCTTTCTTGCAATGATCGTTGTTTACACACCGTCTCCGTCGATGTTCCGCCTGGGATTCAAAATGCACTTAACGGATGCTCGGGATATCCTTTGCATTATTGAGGTGTTGGAAGTCTGGTTAACTCGTTGCGATCCCGACCTAGCCCTTGACATCGCAAATCTTCCATTAGGCGTGGAGCAGGCTTCGAACCCAAATACGAAGGATAAAACACCCTCCTTAAAATCGGTGAGCTTTTGTGGCCTTGGTTGTTTTGGGCCGTAACTTATATAGCATTGTTAGCTCGCGGCGTTTTTGCAGTGTGTCTTCGATGCTCATTTCCTCACACTCCTCCAGTACCCACCCTCGCATCGTGTTATTGAGAGAATATCGCAGCACATTCGTGAACAGCTACTATCCATGGAAGATGTCAATCGCTTACGAGGACCTTTGGAGGCTTTCTCAAAGACTTCCTGCGCCCAACGTCGAGAAGGGGAAACCGGTGGAGCTTCGAGATATAGACGCAAAGAGGCAGCCTTGGGAGGCGCTGAACTAGCCATTGGACTCTACCAGCTTGAGGAGTTAATCATATAGAGTTCAACGCCGCTTCACACTTCGTTAAAAGTACATCCAAAGTATAAGGATATTAGATCTAGAATAATCTAGATACCCTTCAAACTCGGCCCAGTGGTTACTTCTTGTTACCTTTCCGTTTCTGAGCGCCTTCCTTTTTTATTCCAGTACTGGGGGAATCGGTCTGAGGAATATTTTGTGGCTGAGCCGCAGGAACAGGCTTGGGGTTCGACTGGGCAGTTACTGGTTTTGCTGGAGTAGGCGGATTCCTATGGAACAATCGAATAAGGACAGAGCCTAGACCACCACTCAGGACTAGATACATCCAGCGCGGGAGCTTGGACATGTAAAAATAAACATTTTCAAAGAAGACCGCGATTTTGTCCAAAAGTTCCTCGCTGATCAAAATCAATCCATTCCAAACGCTTGGGGAACAAAGAAACCAACTTACCGACTACCACCGGGAGCCCAGGGACCTGTCCAAGGTGGCCTTCGCGTCCACGTTTCTTCTAAAAGGAAAGTGTGTAGGAAATCTGCCTTTGCGCCAATCTCCTGTGGGGAAAAAAAACGGAGAGTTTTTCCCCGATGCTTTGCCACTATGAACATCGGTGCCCTAGGATGACCTCCCTCAAATATGGCACATACTAATATCTATGTCTGTGCGTACCGCCAAACGGCCCATTTGGTAGTTAATCTTGTAACGTTGAGGTAATCAATTCTACCCCAACGAACATGTGGGAGGGTGTTCTCGTTTATACTGATATTGTATGCCTCGTTGAATTCTTTGTCGACGATAGCCGAACTTCCGGTCCTCTGCTCGCTCGTAATCGTGCTGTTATTTAGGTCTCAGTGCCATGACGCAGGATCCTTTGTGTTGCATACACCACCAGGAACCATAACCGTGCTTCCTCTTCCTCTGGTGTGGCAAAGGTCTCGTTGTAAATCAACTCATGAAAGTTGCTATCCGTTATCATGGGAATTCTTTCGTCCCATGGCAAGGTGTTTGCGATGCGTGTTGCCTCTGATAGTTTCTCTGTCATGTTTATCCCTTGGCTGGCGAACAGCTTCCCAATAGGACCAGATGTCAGGAAAGAGGACCAACGTGAAGCAGATTGTCCACTGGACGAGCCAGCAGCTGTGTTCGACGTTGAGCTGGGTGCACTTGCAGACGATGTAGTCGGTGCGGTCTGCCCTGGAGACCAACCCGGACTGTACTGGAAAGCTTCTCCATTTGCAAACGCGATTAATGTCGAGCAAAACAGTAGCACCGCTACAAGTCTCATGTACATGACCGTAGAAGGCACCAGATAAATGGGCGTCTATGCTAATCAATTGCCAATAGTCGCTGGAGCTTAGAGCTCTTCCTGAATACCTGGGTGACCACTGTCGCCAGACCTAGATGCGCGTTGCCGGCTTTCGTTCCATCGAAAGGATGCGTCAACGATTCCTGTATTGCGCTCTGTGGCTCCTACTCTATTGGCAGAGCGTGCGCGCTGCACCAGTTGACGGAGGTAACAGTCGTGACCATCATAATGAGGATGTCAATAACCGCTCACTATGTGCCTTTCAAGTCCCATCTGCAGCGTCGTTTTATGTTGCTCAACTCCCCGACCTACCCGATGACCCAACGCACCCAATACATATCTATGCTGGGCACCTTCCATCCGATCCAAACGCTCGCTCTGCTGCAGCCACAGACGTGACAGCTCACCTATTCTTCTTACTTGTCAAGGCACGCCGGTCGTCTGACAAAGAAAGAGTCATTTTCTGGTTCAATGTGAGGCGTGATTAGCTCCTTTGCCAAGTTTTAGTTGTCATGTCTACTTCTAGGGAGGACCAGGTTGTTCTTCGTTTGACGGTGCGATGATGGAAAATGGACCATTCAGAGTTGATGGTCACGGTGGTCTCATGCAGGTAGAGGGGGGTTGGGAAGAATACACAACAATGATCTTTGGTATGTTGACCATGAGCCATACGTCGTGGTTTCAGTCATTGAGCTTGTTTACTTCCTAGTCGACCAGCCTGCCGGGACTGGACTATCGTATACCTCGACAGACAAATATTTACATGAACTTACTGACGTAGGCCTTTTTCTTGATGAGATTACCAGTCCAGTACTGATGATCTGTATAGAGTTCCGACCAGGTAGTAGAGTTTCTCCGGAACTTCTATGACGTCTTTCCCGAATACAAGACGATGGATGTTCGTGTTTATTCTGTCCATCTAATTTCTTTCGAAGTCTTTTTTCACAGACCTACCTATCCGGCGAGAGCTATGCTGGTCAATACATACCATACATTGGCAAGGAAATTTTCAAACTTTCTTTGACATGCCACTAACCCGGCAACCCCTCACAGCTAGTGCAGTCCTCAATTCCAACATCAATATACCTCTGAAAGGTGCTGCTATTGGCAACGGATGGATGGATGGAAGAACACAATACCCTTCGTTTCTACCATTCACAGTGAAGATGGGTTTAATCCAGGAGGACTCGCAGGTGATACAGTCCATGAGTCTTTTTCCAATTGCATGCTTAATGTCTCTAAGGTATACGAAAATGCACGGAAAGCTACAGAAGTATGCATGGAACGGATTAACAGTACATACGGCCCCACTGGTCCAATCCCACCATCAATTCTTGTGTGCGAAGATATTCTCAGAGTGATTACTCATGATTTGACCGACAAGTATGATCTCTCGAGGCCCTATCTTCCGAATTTTACGCCAACAATTTCTATACAGTGTCGATGGGACGATGATGTGCCCAAACATGTACGACTTGCGTCTTCAAGATGTGGCTGACTCGTGTGGAATGAATTGGCCGCCAGTCTTACCTGAAGTCACTGCGTATTTGGGAGTAGGTCACAAACAGAGCGCAATGTTGCAAGTCGCTAATATTCTTTTAGAGGAAGGACGTCGTTAATGCGCTGCATGCCTCTGCAAAATCAGAATCATGGACAGAATGTTCCGGCCCTGTTAGCCAAGAAATGACAAATTTGAAGTCGAACGCTTCAGTCGTGTTATTTCCGGAATTGCTGAAAAACATCAAAATACTACTTTTCGCAGGTGACCAGGACCTAATATGCAACCATCTAGGCATTGAATCGTTCATCGATGCACTGGAATGGAATGGTCAAGTCGGATTAGGGGTTAGTCTTTACAATCATGACTTTTCATTGCAAATTACAGGTTGACCAACTCTGCACAGGATGCCAAAACACAAGGCTGGTCCGTAAATGGCAGCGATGCGGGAACATGGGTCGAGGCGCGAAACTTGACTTATGTCAAGGTTTGTTGCAAAGTCCACGTCGCAGAGCCGCGAATCTGATGGGCAGGTCAGGTTTTCAACGCTTCACACATGGTCCCCTACGATGTCCCACACGTCACGCACGACATGATCTTGCGCTTCATGGGGGTCGACTTTTCCGCTCTGACAGGTGGCACCGCACAAATACCCAGCAATGTCGGCGTTGATTTCAAGCCGTCGTTCCAGCCCGTCGTAGATGAAAATCAGCCACAATCCGGCACCACCGTCCCTGGAATCGTCAAGACTCCTGAACAAGACAAAGCTATGTGGGAAGGTATCTATCTGGTCCTCATCCATTCTTGCGCTATTGGCTAAAATTTACCTCTGTTGTGTTTCAGCATACTATAACGCCGGGTCCGCAGCCCTCGTTTTGGTCTTGATTGCGCTGGCTATCGGTATTTTCTTTTGGATACGGGCTAGACGGCGGCGAGGAGGCGTACGGATTTCGGACTACCCCGACGAGGTGATTCCGTTGCGCGACAACAGGGCACCTTCTCCGGACAGCCGCCATCCAGATGACGAGGGTTTGTCCCGGCGAAAAAAGGGTAAAGAACGGGCTGAACCCGAGAAGGATGGACGACCCATATTTAATGTCGGAGACAGCGACGGGGAAGAGGATGATGAACATAGACCGTGATACATTCGTATTGCTTCATTATATCAAAACGATTCGATATATTATTGGGGGATTTTTGGAGTCCGTCCCAGCCTTGATATTAAAGTATGCATGTCCCATAGGACTGATAATTCAACGGCGATGTGAGTTGATACACGAGAGAGAGAGAGAAAAACGTCCGCTGTTCTATACTGCAGATGATGGAGATGAGGTGGAATGCTGCGAATAAAAGGATGGGGCAAAAAGTAAGGGAAGAACAATTGAAGGCTGACAGAGAGCAAAAAAATAGATGGAGAGCAAAGCTATAATCAACTAGGATTGGTTATCCACAATTTCCTCCTGGGCACCGTGACAATATTGACGTCACGCCGCTCGAGCTCCTCCTCCATATGGCGCTGACGGTCGTCGTCGTCGTCGTCTTCGTCGTCTGGTTCGTCCTGTTCCAATGTGTGATGACCCCCGTGAGAGGTAGTAATGTCCTCCTCGGGCGAGATGGCTCTTCGCCACAGGGGTTGGTGGTATACATAAGGACCTCCCCCGGGAGTCGGAGCATGGAAGACGTTGGATCCACGCTCGTCCATCGGAGAGCCGGGAACGACCGACGTCCCATCAAGCTTGTGCGCAGGCGTCCGTAAGCGAGTGAGAGCGATGACAAGAACGGACGATCGAGGACGTCCATTCCATGCCAGTAACAACAAGAAGAAGTAAAATGCCAACATCCAAATTAAAAAAACTATGAAAGTTGCGAGGGGTGCATGGGAAAATAAAGCGACCAGTGCGAGAACGCAATTAGCCAGAAGAAGAGCGTGGAATATTGTATGCAATATAATGTCCCAGCCATTTAGATCTACATCGGAGGGCATTTGTGGAGGTGGTGTCCGTACAAAGGGGCGATTACTCATCGCGACAGTTGGCGGACGAGAAGTGACAGGTGGTGACGTCGATCGTGGAGATACATGTCCAAGTTGGCTCAGGGCGTAATCCAATTCGCCCTACCCCATGTGATATATGAGCTCTCATAAGCAAAAAGAATCCTCTTCACTTACCACAACGCCAACACTTCTCCGCCGCTCCAACCAGCTTATGTCGCCAAGGGAGCGTATCAAGTCGACTCGGGGTCGGTGAGTAAAATCACGGGGCGGATAAAGAGCCGCTCCGCCGCTTGCTCTCCGGGGGCGGTTCATAACTTCAAAGCCCTTTGAGGATGTCGATGGTCCGGCCTCTGAGTTTTCATTTGACTCCTTATCCCGAGTCCAACCCGGAAACAGGCCTGGAACCGACTGTGTTCTCAGTCGACGATCTCGTACAGAGGACGAAGTGGTCGAGGGAATCTCAGGGGCACTCTGTGCGGGACTGGATGGCCGCCTTGCAGGGGTAGAGTCCTTTTCGCCCGTGAGGGCTCCCGAGTCTTGGTCCTGCGAGATTTTTCCTTGAACGTCATCGTCCGTTTGACTCTCAGAAGGTGCATGGACGACGCGTCTAGCCACCCACAGGCACAAGGCTAGTATGGGAACAAGTCCATATAAACCTATAAAAAGGGCAAGACCTGCTTGGCCATGAACGGTTTTGAGAAATACATCCGATGATGTGCCATCTCGTCGGCGCAGGGTGGGAGAGGAACGTGTCGTGGACGTGAGTGATACAGCGAAGCCCGCGACACCTGCAGCGTAAGCAACTATACTTGCGGGAGCAGCAAAATATAGTAATGCTGAGTGATGTGCCTCAGCTGAGGAACCGTCCGCAGTGGGATGGGCCAGACGGGAGACAATAGTAGCCGCGAGGGCGAGGGCCAAAGACACTGGAGGAAGTATTTTGTGACCAATGGATACGTCAAAAGTAGAAAGGTTAGAGGGTTGAGCGGATCCTGTATTGGCTGGAGACCCCACCCCAGTAGTCCCAGAAGTCTGAGTAGATGATTGGCCCGAGGTTGTCGAGGTCCCTCTGAGTTGTTGAGCGCATTGGGACTGGTACTGGACCGACACGCCGGTTCCTGAAGCGTCGACGCCAGTACCCAAAATTCCATTTCCAAATCCAGACCATTGGGAGCCGGAATTAGTGATGGTACCATTGTAAGCGCGAAGGATCCAGAGCTCATTAAGGTAGGTGCCATTCGCATCGCGTCCGCCAAACACAATGGTATCTGATGCAGCCACCGAACCCCCACCTACAAGTGCAGACGGGAAAGACAATGCTGCAGCCCCTTCTCGTGGCGTGGGAAATGTTATGCTTCCAGAAGCTGGGTCACCAGCTGGAAGCACACGAGCCCAAGTCCCTGCGCCTACATCTAATACAGCCTTGACAACGAACAAAGATGAAACTGATGATCGGGTGTGGTTATGAATATGCTCACCACTTCGCCTTTGGACAGCCCCCCGCTGTCATTCCATTGGGATGAGTCAAAAGTCCCGAGAATCATGAATGTTTGAGAGGCAAACGAAGACGAAGCTAGGTTCATATTTGGTACAAGGACGGGTCCCAGACGAGGCGCGGGGCATTGGTTTATTGTTATTGAAGAACTAGGAGAGACCGTCAAAACATATGTTGAGGGATCGACGCAAGATACGTTGGCATTTGTACTATTCGCGTTAGGACCACATCCGCCAGAGATCACAACGCGAGCCTGCGTTGCTTGACTTTGGGAAATAACTGCACCGCCTGCATCAATCTTCCCGGAGAGGAAAGTGGGCATAGAAATGTTGGTCCATACGCCCTGGATTTGGAACAAATCTGAAGCCAGAGTGCCAGTGATGTTGAGTTGCCATAATTCCGAAGACGGCAATGTGGTCTGACTGTCAGCACCACCAGCGATGTAAAAGACTGTGCTGACGTTGTTCGCACTGGAGGGGGTACTGGCGGGGTCTATACCGCCGAGAGTTCCCCAACGTGGCGTCGGGGGCGTTCCGGAAACACTGACAATGGTCCAAAACTGATTCTGGAAATTATACGCCTTGAATATAGGCATCAGACAAGAGTCGCCGCTTTGACAACAATGGTCGAAAACACACCCAAACGTCATCTAGAGCCTGCTGGTTAGGACCCATACCTCCATATACAAGAAAATCCCTGCGACTGGTCGCGTTCTGTGTTAGTGGTCCGGAGTGATTGAAGGTTACAGCACGGACCTATTAGCCGCAAAGTCTCCAGTGCCCAAGGCGCGTGATCTGGGTGGAGGACTGGACGACTTGCTCGGAACTAGAGATGATGGTGTAGACCAAATGAGCGAGTCCACGTTCAAAAGATAGGTGTTCTGCTGGGGAACACCAGCTTGAGATTCACCGCCAAAGACGATGATGGATCGCGTCAACGGGTCAAAGCCCATAGAGCTATCCTTAAGCGGCTGAGGAATGGCGCCGCGGGTCAGACTTGTGATATTAAGCCATTGGAGAGGCGGTACAGGCATGTCTGTTCTGATTTGTGACTGGGCTGCGGCCAACAAGGAGAACAAGAGGGTGCCTAGCAGGAAAAGACGCATTACCATTTTCGACATAATACAGGATGAGGTAAACCCCTTCGGGGTTGCCATGTAGGACTACCAGACGTTGTGGGAGCTAGAGAAGCAAGACACCTTCGAGGCAGGGTATAACGAACCGTGCGTATTTGAATCTATTGAGCCCTGCGTCACACGTCACGATAGCGAGCTGGCGACCGCGCAACTCCGCTCTGGGAAAGACAACGCGTGACAGCTTGTTACACACATGTAACAGCGAGCGGTGCTCCCGAACTGCTTCAGCGATCACCATGGAACAAGAGCATCCCTTCGTTTCAGTTAATGATGAGCTTCCTAAATACGATGATCTTGCCTCCAAAGAAGGTCCAAATTCTAGGTGACCGCCTCATGATAAATATCCGAAGCATGCACTGACATTACTCTCAGGTTTGGGAGATGGAAGGATTGGGTGGAGAAGAGGTCAGCTAAAACCATGTTTCTGCTTTTGGGAGTTACCAATGCGATGTGTTTTCAGAGCTGCAGAACGCTATGCGGAGGATACACCAGAGAGACAGCAAGCCCGTCGCATGAAAGGCTGGGGACCTCACGTTCGTTTCTAGTATTGGAACAGCCTGCTGTCCTCTCATGATCTCACCCATCTTTCAGGTGGATACACAGATTTCTGAACCTCCGCCGCCCAGACCCCTTCCCACTCCACCACAGTCCCAGCCTCCTCAGGTCAGACCTCAGTCCAGCAATCTTCGTCGTACTCAAACGGTGCTTTCCAATTCTTCACCCCCTGATTGCGAGGCAACACTGGCTTCCTCAGCATCATATACCACACGTGGAGAGGGATTACCTCCAAGTCACTTGAAGCTGCATACCTTTGGCTCCCGCTTCTTGCCACATTCTGATGTTCCCATATTAACACTGCTTCCTTTGTTCAATGATACCAAGCTCCTCATTGGCCACATGAATGGACTTTCTGTTCTTGACTTGAATCCTGATGCATCAATGACTGAGCTAGGTTCTCATGAGCCTCGGCGGCGAGACATATGGCACGGAGAGGGGTGAGCATTTACTCCCCTGGTTGAACTGGACATCGAGCGCTCTTTTCCGTACTTATTTCTTATAGAGTGTACCAATTGGCACTACTTGAATACGAGGAGCTGGAAGCGACTCGTACTCCTCAAGGGGTTATACTTGCTTTAGTAGGCGGGGAACCGCCCGAGGGCGGGTCTGAAAAAGACAACAAGGAGCACCACAAAGCGATCAGAATGTACAGCTTGGCTAGTTTGGCAAGCATTACTGCGTGGGCCACGACGGGTGAAGTAAGCTACCTCTTAATCGGGATTGAGGTTCTTCTGAACGGATATTTAGAGTCACCAACCGCTGAGGCTCAGTCATGCTAGTAGCTGGGAGTCGCGGCAGTCAACCCAAAAGAAGCATAAATCACAGCCTAGCGGATCACGAGGATTAAGATCACTCAGACTGGATGGATCACTCAAACTGGATGTCAGTGCTCGAGATATTCATCCATACGACCCAGATGTTCCTCCGACGCCTCCACCTAAAGATCCACCGAGATCGAGCCCTTCTCCTGCTCCCGGTCGCACTCTCAACTCGCCGGAGGAAGCGAACGCGCGCCGTCGATCCAGCTCTGCGTGCTCCGACTGGGAGATGGTGGGACATGAGAGCCTTCCGTTACGGTGGGCGACGGACTATGTTCCACTGGCTCCATTGCATTCGAAGCTGGCGACGCAGTCTGTACTGTTTTTCGAGCTGCATCGGTGCCCAGGGCGTGGGCGAATCACGGCTCGGCTAGCGATCGTGACAAAGCAGAGCGTTTTTTTTTACGAGTCGGTGCGGGGTGAGCGAGCATTTCGGTTTGTCAAGGTCAGGCACAGCTTGAGCAATGATGATCTTACGTCTGACACGGGGCCGCGCAGGAATTTTACACACCAACACCAGCACGAAGCGCGCGATTTGTGTACCAGAGCACTCACGATACGATGGCTACGATCCATCTGTCTGTGTCGGGCTCGCTGGCGCCACCGCGCTCGCGGGGAAGAGGGTCAGCACCGAGCTCGTTTCGCCGGGCGTCGTTTGGAGACTTGACGCCGCCGTCTTTGTACGGGGGCGGACAGCTGTCGCTATTCCTTGTGTTTGAGAAGAAGGCGGGGTTGATACGGATCTGCGACTCGTCGGTGGAGGAGGTGGATCTGTGGGGAGAGCCTGGCAGTGTGCCGAAGTCGACGTTCCGCCGCTCGATCACGCCGTTGGAGAATCTGACGAACAAGGAGTGGAAGGGTGGGTGGGTGGCGCCGGCCGAGGTGACGCTGCCGCTGGCGATGGGCGTGGAGGCGGTGCACGCGACGACGGGCGTGGACGTGTACTTGCTCACGCGTGGGAAGCGGACCCACATCCTGCCGTCGCCGCTGCCGACGCCACTAGTGCTGCAGGCACCGCTGCAGGTACTCAAATGGGGTGTGCAGCCCACGCAGGTCGTGCCTCGTGTGTGCGAACACGCCGTGACTGCGGAGCCGTTCCTCCAGGTGACGGCGCTAAGTGAGCGCGGCGTGGAGGTGCAGGAGGTCCCACTCGCGTTTCTGTCCGCGGCAAAGGGCAAGGCCCGCGCGCACGACGAGCCCGTCGTCGCCGAGGCAGACGTGGGCCCGGGCGGGGCGGGGTTCTTGTGCACGGGGGGGCACTGGACGGACGTGCCACGGAGGGCGAGTGCGCTGCAGCGGCAGGTGTCTACAAGCACCACGGACTCGGCGGACCTAAAGGAGAAGCGGGCGCGAGAACAAGGGTTCTACGCGTGGACGCAAAAGGGCTATGACGACTGGCGGGTCTTCTGGCTCGGCGGATCTTCCCATGACCCAGTCCCTCCTGGGTCACCGTGAGCACACGCTCACACATATTTATAGTACCGTCCATAGCATGTGTATTACTGGGAATAAATGCGGTTTCTATACTGGTATTACGGGGGCTGCTACAAGTCCATATGGGAAAACGTCATGGCGGGGACGCAGACGAGGCCCCTGCCAAGGGCGACGCCTGGGAAGTTGTGTGGGGACGCACGACACGCTGGCCATCAGGGAGTCGCTCAGGGGGCTGTGGCTCCCCATCAGGCACGTCGTGCGTGTGCGTCTGCGAGAGCGGAGACGGCCTGAGACTTGGCCGTCTGTCGCGAATGACGACAAACGTGCGAGCAGGTGGGGCAGACGCCCCGCCACCGGGGGAAGCAGGGGACGCGGGAGCAGAAGGGCGAGAAGACGCAGAAGACGCAGCAGACCCAGCCTCGTCCGGGCGCGCACGGAGCATAGTTGCAGCAGTCCCACCCGCGCCTCCTCCCCGACGTGCCCACACATGCGCGTCCGCTTCCTCGTTCTGCTCTTCTGCACCCGATGATGCAAACAGGCCAAACCCAAGCCACCGCCGCCGACGACGCGCCGCACGCGCGGGGGGTAGCGCTTCCGCATGCGTGCGGGTGCCACCCCCAACCGCTATCTCCGGATCTGACGCAGTACCGTGCGCGTGCACCTCAGGGGCACGGCCCTGCGCGCCGCCGTTTGGGGTAGCATATGCGTTAGCACCTCCCGCATGTAGACGATCATCCAGATCCGGGGCACTGCCTGCATGATGACCATTTGGCGTGTACGCGTTGGTGTCAGAATTTGCGATGGCGGAAACTGAATTTGCGTTTGTGATGAGTGCGATTGGATTTGGCACTGCAAGTTCTATGATAGCCGACTGCGACCGTCTCCGCGCGCGTGCGTGTGCGAACGGCCCCGGCGCCGTGGCACCGGGAATGCTCGACGTGCCCGCATGCGACGGTATGGT
>QFEC01006725.1:0-19914 GCA_003316585.1 Gomphus bonarii
TCACCCTCACCCACTCCAGAGGTACATTCTGGTCCAGAATCTTCAGATAGAGCATTCACCATCTATTCTCCAGTACTCCTGCTTATTCTTCAGCAGTGTAATTCTCAGAGTTCACCACTAACAGGTTATGGGCCCCAAGCACAAATGCTTAGGTTGCTGTTGATGATCTGAATAGTATTGGATTAAGGGGAGGTGTTGGATTGTCTAATCCACATACTATTCAACCTCTAAGTAAAAAGTCTTCAAAGATGATAAGACAATTTACACACAGAGCTTCTGAGTAGTATTGACAAATCCAATAACTAAGTAGGGCTCTGAAAACTCATCATATATGACACATTAGTCTTCATTCAATGAGTCAACCTGAAAGGTTACCCAAGTGGACTAGATGGTGTAGTGGTTAACACCATAGCTATATATGCTATAGCCCTGGGTTCAAATCCTGGTCTGGTCATTCTTTTCATCTAACAGACACAGACACATATGGCACAGCAGGACTGTGCCAGACTCATACACAGATGGCAGAGCATAGCAAGGATCCACATGGGTGCTTATCTGTTAGTCAGATATACATATGTAAAACTTAATTACCATAGTACCATTACTATTCCCAACAAACAGTTTATTTGTCTTTAAATAATTTTGCCTTCAAAGTTCATAATAATCTAGAGTTATTGAAATTTGAGAAATTGGCATACCAAAAAATGGTTACCATAATAACAAGATTAGCACTCAAATTCATTGCACCTATAAATTAAGGAAATAATCAAAGTTTTAGCTAGGAATCAGGCCTGTATTATTGTCATTTTCATGTGACCTTGCCAATGTCATGTTTCCATTGACATTTTGAGATAATTTTCAAATTGTCATTTCTTGGTCCATTCTTGACAGATTTGTCTGAAACTTTATCCTTCCTGTATGTTTCCTAGTTGCTCTGAACAGTAGAAGTTCCAAATAATTCTATTTAAAAATGCATTTGTTAGCTAACCCAACACTCACCCCCTGTATCAAAGAGTTTTGTTCAAAAATTCTGAGAATAATAACAGACCTTGTATAGTATTGCTTCTTTGCTCTGGAACTTTTCTAAGACACAATCATAGATATGTGTAGTCTGATTAATTAAATAATTTGACATTATGAAATACTAATGTAGCTCACTTGCATATGTGTTACTGATCCAATAGAGCTCTCAAGGGTGTAAAAAAATTTCAGCACAAAAATGAAATACTAAGAAAGGTTTGTAATTATTCTCAGAATTTTTGAATGATGAGTTTGAGCTCCCCAGTTCTGTGATTCAAGTAGGGTGGAGTATTAGATTGGCCAAAATATGCATTTTTAGATAAATATATCTGGATGTTCTACTGTTGGAAGCACCAAGGAAATATACAAGAAGGATTATTTATTTGAAGTTTCAGACAAATATGTCATGAATTGACCAAGAAATGATGATTTGAAAATCAGCTCAAAAGGAATGTGGTTTTGGCAAGGTCACATGCAAATGACAATAATATTTGAAATTTTCCATAGTTTCTGGTGTTTGTAAAAAAAAATTACATATTTTGTATACCCCCACCATTTCCAACTCATAAGAAATGGAAGCTTGTCCACAATTATGTTTCATTTTAAACATTTATAAGGGGCTTGAAAAGGATATATATTTTTAACTCTAGTTTTTTTTTTCCATTTAAATCCCTGTTTCGGGCTCGGTAACAAACTCCGCTATGCTACTAACCAGCACAAGTAATAAATGTTGTTACTTATCTGATAATGTACCTCACCTGTACCATACGAGGATGAATTTACTAGAGTTATTATACTTGGCAGCGCGTTTACCTTCGATTGCCCATACAACAGGATACCATACATGAGCTTCAGATTTAGGAGAATAGCCTTGGAGATGAAAAAAAAATAGATAAAAAGTTCCATCTGGGCATTATTCACATTTTTGAACGTTACAGAAGCACTTCCTACCACAGGTTCTGATAGCTTTACTCTACCAACCCAGCATTGTCTTCTGACTCTTGAGTTTGCGACAACTCAAGTCCATCAGATGCTTTTACTCCGGAAGATAGGCATGGGTCCGCGCAAGCATCTTTTATTGAGGAATGAACCTTATGTTCTCCATGTTGTCCTGGACTGGTATTTGTGGTTGTCGCTTCATGTGGTTTGTCGATGGTGATTGGGTTGCTAGACAGTTTTCTTTTCTTTGCCTCTGGAATGATATCGCCTTTTTGAAAAATTTCCGAAACTATATCATCCCCAGAATTCCCTCCAATTCTTCCACCTAGCCTTCTGAAAATGACTTGTCCACCAGTGAGTTGGATCAGCAATAAGATACTGTCGTCGTTGTCGAAGACAGTCTGAATTGTGTATCCACTCCTAGGAATTTCGCAAAATGCCTCTAGGAGACATTTATCGGCCATAAGAATGTAGCACGACTGCTCCAGTGCATCTACTAGATTTAATCTAAACTCGCGTATAAATGGTGGGTATAATTAGTTGATATGATATTCATTTGTGATATTTAATAAACGAATACTAACTTATTCCGGCGATATTCTTGATGAACTCTGTAAAATGCGTTGAATGCCGTTTCATTGCAAGCCAATGCATTCTCCAACGCCATCTCGAAACCACATATTTGGATAAGGATAAGAAGATCTTCCGATCCGCTGGGTAGCATTCAAGTTGATACTGCGAAACTTTCTAGAAGAAGGCCAAGATTATATGTGTCAAAGGAGCGTGTATTTTACGATTGATATATGTCCACCATTTTTGTTTCAATGTGTGGCACCAATTCAGAACCGACAACCGACAGCTTGGACCCCACTACCCCTGTACCACTCAGCTATAACCACATTGAAAGTAGAGTTACATCTTGCTGTGTCGTTAGTATCTTAGGACGCTATACAGAAGCCGCAAAGGAACAAAGGCACTAAGACGCCTACAAAGATCTATTCCTAGAAGGATAAATGAGAAAATAAAAATGTCTGGGCGCCTTTTACCAAAGCCCCATCACTCACGAGACTAAGTTATCAATAGCTTTCAGGTTACTAGACTACATAGTTAAACAACGAGGAATAATGTTAGAAATGCATAGAAATCTTACAGAGGGTGTTTTAGGTTCGTCTGTGGGAGCCCTTCAGATGTCCAAGACAGAAATTGGCCAGCGTTCGTCTCAGCCTGAAATGTTGCAGCTTGATCAGATCCACAGCTTCCCTATTATATATTATATGCGCATCATGATTAGTCCTGGCTCATCTTGTAGCTTAAACAATAGAAATGCACCGGCTGTTTCCTCAATGCAGGCTTCTCTCCTTGAAGGTATGCGTGTTCTCCGCCCACTTCCTCAATGGTCTCTAGAGTGTGTGGGATATATCGACTAAGGAGATCACATCGGAGGAGATCATATTCGTCCTCCAACTCCTGATATGGGATCTCAAAGAGTTCCTCAGGCTTGGACACGCGTGCCCATAAATGGCCCGTCGAATAAGTAGTATTTTCGCATTCTTTAATGTCTGGGAGGATCATTAATGCTGAGGAAGACGGCCTGTGTCGTTTGCGCAACCGCCGAGTGGGTGGTCGAGCATGGGTGGAAAGCGGTGCCGAATAGATCTTTCCAATGTTTATAGGAAAAATACATCGAAGAAGAGCGCACCAAAAGGAACGAAAATTTTGCTTTCGAATAGCGTGAGGAGTCCCATAGACATGCGCGTCCATACGGTGAGGAAAATAGACTGTTGCAGCAAGAAAGAGCAGCTTCAGCACGAAAGGCGCAATGGGGTTGAAATATTTTACCAAATTCGTTAGAAGACAGAGGAGAAGACAGGAGAATTAACAGTACAATAAAGAATTCGCGATCGAGGAACTAGGAACAACCATATCTCACGACAAGGATGCTTAAGGAGCGATCGATGGACCGTGGATTGTAAAAGAATTAGGCTCTACACCAAGAATTTGAGTATTGAGATCAGAGGTGACGGAGATTTGGAAATCAAGTCTAGCAATAGCTAACAAGGAGTCTATAGATCACATCAGATGTGGGGTAAGGAGTAACCCCTGCAACATTCAAGCTAACTGAAATACACTACTGACTCCTAAGTGTTAAATAATTAATGCTAGGTCAATGATTCTGAATCTGGGGAGGTAATGTGATCCCATTCAGAATCTTAGACAATGACAGATTTGTTGATGACGTACCCAGGGCTCGTCCTTGCCAAGGTTATACTTTCTGGGTGGCCGTGTCCAGCACGTGAGTTCATCTGCTTGTTTAAGATCGTGCAGAGGGAGCACGATGCCAAGCTCAAAATTGGTAATCTGCGTAAGGTATGGTGGACTGTCACGTGATAAAACGTCATTGAATGCTCACGTTCATTATCGGCGCGAAACTGGAACCGCTCAGCGTACCCCATGCACTAGGCGTAAAGTTATGTGATCCAATATAGAGCCAGCCCCTCACGTTGGCATCACGTTCTGGGTCAACCTCTTCCACCTCTGAATCACTAGATGGCTCCGTTCCGCTCGAGTCTGGATCGGGCGACTTGGTTCTGGCGTTGATGTTCATTTTGTCGCTGGTGGACAAGGTTCTGGTGGACGCAACTTTGAACGTGGCGAGGATCATCTTGGTATGGCGTCATATTAGTACTAGAATGTCCAAAAAAGGCGCGCCATCACCTTGGAGTGCATCAGCACAGGTCCACGCTTGCTGTTGGAATCATAAAAAAGCGGGCGTGGAAATTTGGGTCCAGTCCATTGACGACGTTGACAGAACATCGTGCCTGCTCCCTGCAACCATATCAGCAATTCTTGAATTTTGGATACAGTGATGGACCTAATTACATCTTCTCCCAAACGACTCATCTTCACAGTCTGGAGACTTGGAAATATAATCTAAGAAGCAAGCATGGCTCAGCTTTCATAAAATTGAAGATAACAGAATGGTAATCTTTGTGAAGAGTCGGACGGGAGACAGATCACAGAATTCCTTCAACGTCAGAAAACACAGGGTTCTTCACCTTGAGATAGCTCCAAGGTGCCCATCCATCTCGAGCAAGCCTTCCGTCAAGATTCTTTACCCGTCTGGTTTTGACTTCGTTGAGCCAATTTTCAGGGCTCGCGCCACGGGCGGAACAAAGGAACTCATCAATCCATGTGGGAGTATATGTTCCAATTGAGGAGCCCTGCAGCACAAATTTTCCAGCCACAACTTTTCAAACTAGAAAGGGGATAGGATGTGCGACATATATGCACCTGATATTCAATATCCACCTCTCTCTCTCCAGGACACCGGCTTTTACATTTCCCCTTATTCTTAGAGGAATCAAGGGCATCAGCTCGTGCACCGATAAGTCGTATGACTCTCATGAGGCGGATGTGTCCCACGCGAAGAACAGCGGGCCAGCCTTCATGTTTACCTGCAAGGGAGGGAACTAATTTTGCTCGGACCTGGTGTAGAGTATGAAGCGGGTAGCATCAGAAGAGAGGAGAGAAAAAAGAAAGAAAAAAAAAAAAAAGGAATATGCGCCCAATGAAGGGGAGTGCGATCAAAGAATCGTCGAGTGGGATGCAATGCAATGAAGAGATATCATCATAGATAATAATCAATATGACGCAGAGTAGTGAATGGGGTAAAATTGAAATTAACACCTAACAGTTGAGAATAGCAAAACCTTGCTTACTTTGCTAAAGTCCCAACAACGCCCTAAGTCTGAGATAGATCGCAGGGGAATGTTGGGGTGCTTAATATTCAGATTAACTCGACATCTAAACAAATATCAAAAACAGTAGCATACATCCTGCTTAAGAGCCCTTAATCCTTCCCGAGCACCAAGTGCGTTTAAGGTACGCTCAAATACTGCAGGAAAGTCATCGGCACCGGGATCCCGTGAGGTGACACTCGGCCGTGATGGGATATCTTGAAGCCAAACAGACTGCCAGCAGGGTGCCCAAGGTATACAGAATTGAATCAGTTGGATATGAATGAATCTATTGTATAAGACCAACATTCTCGATGTCGCGCCAGTCATAATCTACGAGGTTAGCAGTGGAAATAACGAGCCGCAATCGACCGGTTTTGTAAAAAAGCAGCATGAACTAGTACGAACGACATCAAGTGTCAGCTTTTCGGTAACGACGAGCGCCTCGAACACCATACAGACCTTCATGTGCATGCAACCTCGTCCACCTCGTAACTCGGGAGTAACCCTGACCCAATTCGGCAGCACGTTGTGCACGCTTGCCACTCCCTTGGCGTCGGGTTGTGCCACTAAGAGGACGGGAAGGGTGGATGGGAGAAGAGAGTATATCCAGGATAGTTGGGTGACAAACGATGACAGCACCGCAAATGTGAGCTCTGATTTCTGTAAATGCGGTTCATTCAGCGGCAGCAACGTCACAGTCGTGAGCATACACGGGACAAGACTGACGTTCCCAAGTATATCATGCAGCCGGAAAACAGGTCTTACGTCTTTTGCTCCTTCCACATGCATATTCGCAGTTTGACGTAGCTCACCTGTCCAGAATAGGCCACTCTCAGCTGACGCCTCCACATGCTTCACGTCGGTCCCCGCAAGCAATCGTGAACCCGATGCCTTGGGCTGCACAGTGGGAAGCATGAGTCTTTTAAATTCACTAGAGAGAGGACGAGTGGCGGGACCGGTCGTTTTAATTGCAGAGAGCTTGGACTTTTTAGCAGGGGGACCCTGCATATCATCTTCATCCGAACTCATGAATGGATCTTCAATGCCGGATTTCGAATTAATTTTGAACCGAGGTTCTTCATGAAATTCAGATTCACGCATGCGCTTGAGGCGCGCCAGACGAGCTGCCTCAAGTTGTACACGTTCGGAGAGGAAAGTGTTGTTTGTGGCAACGGGATTTGTAGAAATGATGTTCATCGACTCCTGAGATTTGGAGGAAGAAGCTTCAGGTTGTGCAGTGGAGTGTATGGTAGGATTAGGTTCATCGTCGTCCGATGAGACGAGGATTGGATCATGTTTGTTAGAGAGTTGACGGACGTTTGTCTCTGCAAGGCTAAGAGCAATTGCCCTAGAAAACGAGGGTGTGGTTATAAGCCATAAGTATGAGAAAATGGGTACGAGTGCTTCTCACAATTTCAGGTCTTCGTCGTCACTGGTTGGCATTGCAAGAGCTGTGTCTCATCACGTGATCAGCCGCGTACATGAGAATAAAAAAAAAGATAATATTTGTGCCAGTGGTTTATACCTCTAACGAGTTCTACATAGAGTGCGGGTGGCTTATTTAGTAAATAACACTCGAGCTACCAAAACCTCAGAGCCATTAGACCAGGTACTGTAGCTAGTAACGTTAGCTTGCAACCGAAGTCCTTGATCTACAGCCATAACTTTATCTAAAAGATAATTGGCGCCATATAAGTTGAAAATACGGAGACTAACTAAGCTCAGGGTTACCAGGATACCACCCTTTCGGGTTTTGTCACGTCTAAGTGCGTAATAATGCATTGGTTCTGATAGTGATGAAAACTACACATGATGACTAGAATGTAAGGTGGGGAAGATGTCAACATGCGCACATGGTGAGTGTTGATACCAATTCCTAGCGCTTGAAGATGCGAGGTGTCAATGCACATGACTCAATAGAAAGTACGAACCAGGAAAGCAATATTGAAGGCAACAGCGGGATATCACTAGACTATAAGTGATATATCGGAGGACCTGCACAGTCTTCACATGAGATGTATCTCGCTTAGCAAATTATACCGTTGTGTATGCCTCCCCTCGTTGATGAATTTGGCATGATGTTGGCCTGGACCACGGGGCGCGCGCGCAATCTTTCGAATTCGTTATTACCTTTCATAGGTGTACCCTGGCGACATCGTTCTTCTGGATCTTCCCTAATTATCAAGGGCAGTGATAGGTAATATAAGCAATTAGAATGTTATCAAAGAACTATACTCCCTGGGATATTTGCCATAGACTGCGGCACCGCTAATCTGGACGTATAACCCCAGACTGTGGGACAAACAAGTGCCCATGGAAGCCGTTGCAAACTGGACGTTGCTGACTGTTGGCACATGTGACCGGTGGTATGATAAGAGTGTAGAAGCACGGTGAAATTGTTTTCTCCACAGAACGTATCAAGAATCGGTAACCATTCTTCCGGACAGGAGACACGAACGTGAAAGTTTGGGAGTATAATATGGATCCAATCGACTTTCTGGTTAACGCGATAGACTACTGACATAGCAAGGTGAACTTGCTACGTCAACATTCTATCTTGTTTTCCAACCCGGTGTTATCGCTATTCCGTAGGCTGGTTATGTGTTCACTTGCTTGAAGCAAGTAGCTTATCAGCTGAACCAAAGAGCTCTAATATATTTGGCAGAACCGCTGTGCACCACATGTGCACAACGTGGAGACCCTTTCGAAGGCAACCCGCTAAAGCGACACCAACCCTAGAACGTCTCTACCGCTGGAGCTAGGTGTCGAAAGATCTCGCTTACTTGGTCTGTATTCCTTTCAGAATTTGTTTCAGCTGCCAAAGAAGACGCTTCAAACCAAGTTTTGATCACAATTAAAGTTTCCCGATTATAGTAAACCTTGAAGCATATAGACCAGGGCGTAGGTAATATTAATCCTGAATTCGTTAAATTTTCGACTTCTTATTGTCAACGTGATCCAACGCATGGGCTGTCCTGATAAGTAAGAATACAGCAATGTCGCTCGAGAAGGCCGAAGAGTTTCCGAGCGTTGGTGAAAGCAAAAATTAACATTCGTAAAAAGACTGACAACTACGAGCGCGCATACCATCCACATTATTGGTAGCCGACTTAATATCCTGACGAGTTGAGATACAGATGCAGTCCAGCTGTGCACCGCGGGAATTATATATTACTCACAAGACCCAGGGAACCGCTCAAGACCCCAAGAATGGCTGAATATAATTGAAAATTCGAAAATCTGAAGCTCAGTCGTGAAGAAAGCTCGAACCCCACTCACTTCACACCATTGTGCATAAATTCATGGTTGATGCGTTGGTAATGTATCACAAGTGTCAACTTGGTTTTAAGCATTGTTACACATGTTTGCCTATAGATCCTATAGAACACAACTCCCTTCCACCATGGTAAATACATTTGGGCGACTGGGGCCTTACGAGTGGGGCGATGATATAAAATTCAATTCTTGGCTATGCATTCCAGTGACGAGTTGTAGGTTATCTCGTAGTTTCCGACCTACGAATAACATCGAGCAATATTTATGATTGTTAGACGGCACAATCGGTGGCGTCTTTCACCAAGCGGAACCATCCATGACCAGATGGGGTATCCTTTGCGGTCGATGTATTCATCCATTCGCCCACAAAGTCGAATCGTCCATAGATCTGGCCAAAGAAAACCCATATGCCAAGGTCTTCCATAACTGGGTCGGTCTACATGAAGAGACGGAATTATTTGGTTAGTCAACATAATGCATTAGGTCGCGTTGTGTAGGTGAGAGCTCTAACCGGGTGTCTAACCAAAGCAATCCTCCCATCTGACTGTCTCAGCCGGCCGTGAAATCTGAATTCACCGAACATGGTGCCATGAACGGGTTCCGTCTGCCGGCATACATAAAAAAATGTTGCATTGGAATTTTTTTGCCACAGTCAGACTTACCTCTCCTATGAAAACGGTATCGAGCACCGCTGGGAGATGACAGTTTCCCAGTGAGCCAAGGCCCATACCGTTTAATGATTGTGAGGAGACATACCGGAAGGTTCGGTAAGTTTCGATCTTGGGTGGTAGGAGAGCCATCGAGAAGTGGTGGAGTCAAAAATCCTAAGCGAACTCTAACAAGATGAAGGTAAACTACCAATAGCTTAACTGGATACTGTGAACTAAGCTTACCATCGTCTCGTCAAACTCCACACCTTCAGCAAACCAGGCGCGGGCTAATTCTTTGTCATCCTCGTGGCCTAAATCTGCCCAACCTACAGGCATGTCTGCCTCAGTGCAGACGTACTCACGCAGCTGGCACTGCATCGGGCGGTATGCCATGAAGATTTCCGTAGGACTGATAGGCTGCGGAAGCTGACGTATGCCCACAGCCAGTGTTATGGTAGAAACGAGTGAGCTACGGGTTAGCGTATTCAAGATAAAACAATACTCACATACCACTCCCCTGCCCAGGTGCTCTCGAAAAGAAGGCCCGCGGTATTATAAGGAGGCAGAGAAAGGTGTTTCCCACCTACTGGGACGACGGAACGAACTTTAAGATACCGTGCACACTCATCGTCAAAACGGACACTCCAGTTTCGGGGTGGTCGGAGGCAGGGGTGGTGTGATGAAGGGTTGTTTCTGTAAACATGACTAGGTTACTAGAAGTAGATATTACGGTCCCTAGAGCTCACATACGAGCCGTAGCATCATATCTTTCGACTGTGCATAGGCGGGCGAAAGGAATGGCTGAAGGCAAGTCGAGTGCACAACTCAGTCCAAAATATTCAAACTCAGCCACTGAAGATCCATCCTGTCCGCAATCACAAAAAGGCCAAAAGTAGAATGATGGCAATTACCGTGACATTCCCGAGCACCAGGGGTTGGAGTAGATCCAAGACTTCGTCACGCCTCTTTTGGTCCTCGTGTACATCTGTGATATACCGAGTCTGATTCTGACCATGTAGAGATGATCACGGCAATAGCACATACTTTCGGAATTCAACCACATGAGCGCTACCACGAATGCAATATCCGACGATGAGGCATCTCCCTCGGAAGATTGGCTCCACCTCAATAGGAGGGCTAAGCACAACTCGGAGAGACCTGAGGGACCAAGGATATCCACTAGCTGATAGTGATTCTTCCCATCGTCTTCGGTCATCATTGCGAATAGTCTTGCGAGGTCGATTAAACTGGTACGTCGGTCGCCGACATCCTGATTAATATCAGAGAGGCGTCTTCTGATCCTTTTGAGCATGGTGAAACGTTGTGGTAGTTCTGAAGCCAACGCGGACGCGGTGGTGGCGCGGCCTCCCAGTCTTCTCACTACGGGATCGATGTCACACATCAGTCGAATGATGCTTGCATATAAATGAGGGTTACGCCTTAACGAGAGTTTGTCGTTTATTTCACGACTGGTGAGCAATAGAGAATGGATTGTGATAAGGGTCCGCAGGGTCGGGGGACCGGAAGATTGGTACAATGTGGCAAGTGCAATTTGGCTGAGGATGTCCAGAGGTATAGCTGTGAAGGTGCTACGCGGGGACTGAAGAGGGCTGGACACCATATCGACCTCTGAAGGGCAAAGAATGTTGTGTGATAAGCGGAGGATAAGGAAAGCTACTTATAAGGTCGCGTTTATATTCTTTAGCCATCTAGGCGAGGGTAACGCGTGGACAAACGATGGGTACGTGGAAAGCAGTTCAAAAAAACACCGAAGTCCGTGTCCAATCATGGAAGTAATATCAGCGCTCCGCCTCGGCAACCTGGTGTATAGTCCACTTTATCAGGTAAGACCACGCGCCAGATAGCAGAGATCACAGAGCAATAATCGGAGAACGAATGTTGCAATTTCCAGCACGGTTACCGTGAGGCACGTCTTCCTCAAATGCCAAATAAACCTAATAGAGTTCTTCGGGGTCACCTTGCCCTTTGATCGGGTATTTATCCTCCAGGATGGAACAGTGTGAGACGTGAGACCAGAACTCTCCTTGACAAGGAATAGAATCATCCAAGAGGCCATTGTTCTATCAACTTGAATTGTGCTTGATTATAAAGCGCACATAGAGGTAACTTACCAGCTGGCTTGAGTGATGCGAAAATTTCTGGTATCCCCAGATAACTATGTCATCGTCCTGCAGCCACCATCAATGCGTCACTGCGCGACACGCTTGTGCTAAGACACGCCAGGATGAAATTCTGGTCGGCGGGTCAAAGATCGGGTACTTGACATTGACATTGAGCCAAGCCTAGTTGCTAGCCACGTCACGCGGAAGACCAAATCGACGGATCAGAACGTGGGAGCAGAACGAACAAAGCATGCAGCCATTAGTCACAGATTCTTGTTCTGTCTGACGCTTTGTAAAGTTTTTTAGTAATCACATACCCGTATCTTATTCAGAAGCGTGCAGAGATCTATCTGCCAGAAGTCAGCCACAGAGAAGCCAAAGATAAGCGAGTTCATCGGCGATGTCTGGTTTACGTTTCTGTGTGGCTCCCGATTTCCGCCTTTGACCAACGCGGGGAAGGAGGGAAGGGTTAACAGGTGAGAAAAGAGATCACAGATAAGGCTGTATTAGACACGGCTTACGTTACCTGCCACGAGACAGTCCAGGGACGATCCTAACGGGTTGATGAGAATATACTCTAATTGTCAACGTATTTCATACGACCAGCGGCATGAGTCTAATTGCCATGGCACTCATATTGGCATGACTCCTTGAAGTAGTCACCAAAAAGAAAAAGATGTAATCTCACAGAAGCTCATGAGTGAAGTTGAGTCTGTGAAACTGCTTTGTGAGTGATTAGCCTGTTTGCGAGTAATATGAGTGCTTGCCTAAACTGAGCAACTAGGAAGGTGGAAGTCGACGGAACGCCACGCGTGCATCGAGAACCCCGCATCGCGAAGGGACAGGAATCAGATTACGTATAAAAATAGGCGACGATGACATCTGTCTCAGCGCGAGAGAAAAAAACTATAAGGAATAAGCCCTGAAGTGTAAGCAGTGAACCGGCGCTATTCCTGACTCGGTTCCAAAATTCCATATCCCTCGGTTAAGGTGGCTTCGGCGGTTCAACTATGAGTGGCAGGATACGTTAAAAGTTACCGGTGAACGATGTCGATTCGGTGAGCCAACCGGGACTTCGGAGCTTCGGAGGCTGATTGCACCCTATGGCCTGAAACGATGTCATCATGAGACCATTGATGTTATATTCGGAATGTCAGGAAATAATTTTATCTCTCGGGAGATATTGGGGGACAAGCCAAAAGAATTCTGCCAGGTTACTCACCCAAAAGGAACGAAAACTCTTGATAATTAAGATCCATAACTAAAACTTTCTCTGACAGGAACAGCACTTGGGACAATAGCGACATAACGAGACTCGCCAACGATTTAAAGTTTGCGCCCCGAAACGAGGTTGATCATCCGGGCTTTTCCTTCGGAGATATAACCGTGTGCTTAAGAGCTGGAGGTAAGCGAAAAGAAAGGTAAGAAAGTAAGCCAGGGTTCTTACAACGATGGCGACGGGTAGTCTACGAAGACCCATCAAAATCCCTAATCGGGGTATCGAAAGATGCATACTTGTAATGATTCCGTAATTTCCGATGTCACTTTGGCTGTAGAAGTTCAGAGGGTGAGGAAGCGCCGTGTATCTCGCGTGCATCATCGGGGTTCAGAATTACTTACGCGGACAATCAATAACTCCGCACTGCTGCTAATTTCGTACTCCGAACCTTTGATTAGAAATTCCGCCGCAGTTCAATCAGACCTACATGTAAACGGCTAAAGGAACTAAGTTCAACCCTATATTGCACCAATGATAATGAGTACAATTTTAGTTGGTGACGATTGGGTTTAGGAATTCCAACGGCTGCAGAATACGAAGTGAGATCCACTTACAAATATATTCTTCAATAATGCAGTGGTATCTAGTTTTCCTATAACGTATATGAACTACACTCGGCACAATGATCAACGCATTGGTCGAGATTTGGAATCTTTGGCCAATTTTATCGCCCGACCTGGACGTCATGGACAACAACCTCATCGCAAAGGTAAGTGGTTGTCCGTACCCTCACAAACAGCCACAACCACGAAGCCGACTATTAGGCCACTGTGCCAGCGATGTGCAGGAACTTGCGTGTGATGGCCGAAATTTACAGACTACCTCCAGGTTTCGGTCAGGCGGTCTCTGACTCGGGGAACCACAACGGCAAGGCACTGCTTCCCGCGATGATTGTCAAGTGGCGAGTTCAACCCACGACTCCAGAGCGACTCTGCCATCAAGTAGGATGAATGATCCTCACAGGAAGATATGGACTTGGTTCACTGATAGGAGCGTTAGACGACACGTTTTGACCCTTGTCTATAGACGCTGCCTACCGGTATGGTACAACGCGCCGGCGAGGCTCAAACCTGGGCTTGAAATATTCTACTCGCATAACACAACCGCGTTGCGTGAAATCCTATGTTATGAGAGAGGAGATCAGGAGTATCCTAATGAGAGAAGTTTCCGTTACCAAGCGATCAGTTTTTATGGGCGCTGGATCGGGGTCGTAAATTACATTCTTACTGCGGCTTCAAGGAGAACTATTACGAAGATCGAACTTAGCATCTTTCCATCCCTCGATGTATCGTTGACCGGCCCGCTGGTCGATTCCCCTCACACTCTGGTCATTTAAACAGAAATCAATGGTCGATGTCGTTTAATATGTAGGTCACCGCCGTCTTCAGCCAAAAGCGCGCAGAGAGTAGGCCATGAATTATCGCATCCGCCTCGATAGTTTCACTGAAAGGATAGCAGCTTTGAAAAAAAAAAAAAACTTTTCGTCACAGTATTTAGGAGCGAAGAATTACATCTCCCTTGCCATCGATGAACGTATTCTAATCAAAGCAATCAGTAACCCATACTGCTGCTTAGTTCACGGACCTTGCACGTTCCTCAGAATCGGAAAGCTCAATATGGGTATTCGTTATCCTCCTGGTTCCAAATTGAAGAACGTTGGCCATCGTCCCCATAATTTCACTACTTCAAAAGTCAATTACATTATCGGTTTGTAGGATAAAAATTGACCCGAGGACCAGTCACACTTCGTCTAGGATGAGAAGTCAAGTATCCCCGACTACATTTGTTTTCTGGACACTAGTCGATTCTTTTATCTGCAACTCGGAACAGGACCTACTGGATGATTCTTAAGGGTATTCCCGCTGGTCGTTATTTGAACACTCGTGGGATCAGAATATTAAGGTTAAACCCCTCGATGCAAGGAACGATACGTTGGCGAATTTTATTGTAATGTTTAGACAAGCATCATGTCTTCCCGAGTCTGGTTCGACTCAACGTGTCACGTGCCACCTAGACATCATTACGACCTTCACGACCTGAGACGACTTCTACAAGTAAAAAAGAATGTACACAGCACAGCGCACCCGTAACAGCTCTAAGAATGCATTCTTTTCTAAGAAATTAACAAGCCTTCCTTCCTTACTCAAAAGGCGCGCGATGAACAAACGAGTCCATGCCATCAAGGCTGAATTGGCGGCTCGTACGCTGTATGTTGTAGATGGGGAGGAAATAATCATGTATGTAATCCAATCTGTTTTTTTGGGAGGGATTTTTCAACTCACCCCGCTCTCTGAAGTACCTCGTGGGTCGTTAGTTGATATCTACTTGACGAGCACAATGTAACGGATGCATAGCCTTGACAGGAAGCCATTTTGCTGCCAGGAAGAACTCACAGTCATGTCTCGCCCTGAACTGTGTCGCGTTGCGCGAGAATTGAATCAGAAACTTCCCCGTGCACTGCGTATCGAGTTCTTACACAGTATGCCCTCGGACGCCATTCGCCACCGAATCGAGGAAATGATGGGTTTCAGACAGTGAGTCATCCCGCTCTTTACTTCAATCTCACTTATCAGCGATCCAGTCTGCGGAGCCGTGCTTATATTTCAGTTCCTGATGACCAGCCTGTCGCTGAACTTAGCCCCCTCCTTTCGTACCAAGCTCGAAGCAAACGGTCTCCGGCATCCTCGCTTAGTTCTGCGAGCTCTCGTTCCTCGGTACCTTATAGGTTGGCTGTGGTTAACGAACTGGATGAAGAGAACAGTGAATTGCCTTGGCCCGTTGTTTCAAGTAAAAAAGATGTGAGTATATCTTCCATTATTGGGCCTAAGCTGCTTTAGTTAATCTAGCTCTATAGCATTCATCAATATACACCGACAGGTATCGTGTCTTTGTATGATGTGTTAAAAACCTTTGTATGTGAAGGACTGGTATGTGTATGATCGTTCTGGATCATACCCTAATTCATGCTACGGTAGAGTAGTTGGTGTAATGGTGTTTCAATGGAGTCGATTCCCATCAGAGAGTTACTTGTTTATGTTGTTATGCTAACATTACCACATTACAACATGTTTTGCTACATTGGCGTGGCAGAGAAAATATACATCCTGTTATTATCGTCATGATTGAAATCTTCCAATGCAAGCCATGTAACGTTCTCATTTTGATATCATTAATCTGCCCTCCTCTGCACCACACTATTCGCGGTGAGTCATCACCACCGAGGGCAGAACAGAATTCTTTAGACAGGCTTCGGATACAAGTCATCATCAGTCCCCCGGGTTATGAACCATACGTTAAACAAGTAGATTGACAGTAGTTCACTGACAATTCCGCCGCAAACAGTCAGCACAATAAAACCTTTATTATGAACCCGAGACTCCATTTGAATCTCAGGTTTGAGTGTATACATCGAGAGATGGCATTTTACCATTTCATGAATTCGATGGAAACTTATTGGAAAACAATTATGCCAGGAATAAAGATCTGCTGATATTCCAATGGGTATAAAAAGACGATATACATGATATTCTAATTATTTAGATGGGATATTCTTTCGTCATTGTGGGGTTCATTTATATCCTAAAAATAGCAGGTAACTTTATGGGTCAAATAATGAGAGCGACGGTCCATTCTGCACATTTTGTCAGGGTTTTATTGACAGACATTACGTCGAAAAATAAAGGTTGTTAGTGTGAAATACGATTGTTCAAGAAGGGGTTCAAAACAGTATGATCACAAGAAAAAGGGTTTGAAATATGTACCAATTACATGGCTTTGACAAAAAAAGTTGTTAAAGTACGATTGTAGAAGATGAAGTGGCTAAAAACAGTAAGATCATAAGCAGTTTTCGGAACCTTTGTCTGCTATTGACGTTCCAACGTTAGAAAACAACAACCCTAAGCCGCCGTCGTCGTCCAAATCTGATTAGTGTTGGAGTCGGTGTGCCTGAACGTCTGCACCTGGTTCCCATTCGTGAGATTTCCGTTGGTCAAATCGAGGCATAGACCTGAGAAGAAAATAGCGATTAAGAACAAGGTAAAAAGGTCGCAGGCATAAAAAACGTTCAACACGGCGACTACTTACCCGTTCCCGAGAGAGCAAACCTCTGGTCGGCAGTATAGAACCAAGCTTGGGCAGGGAGATTGTCAAAGCAGGTCCAGATCTTCATCCCAACAAAATTGGCTGGGTCTAAACACATCATTTATTTAATATTCGAGTCACATTATAGAAAAATGTGGTGTCCGACTCACTGCTTCCGGCGTCCAAGCAGAAGTTGGAGTTTGCGAGTTGGATCTTGGTATTGCCGGAGTTGATGAGCCATTTCTGAGCTCCAGTGCCGTTGCAATCAAAGCTTTTTGGAAGGGATAAATTCAGTGAGTCTGAAATCACACGACAGTAAGAAAGAACTGACATTTGAACGGGTGTACCGTTGGCGAGAAGGTCGGCTCTGACGTCCAAACACTTGGCATTGTTGCCATCGGGGTGAATCTGAACGGATGTAGCCTGGGGAGGAGGAAGGCAAGTAGTTGTAGTTGCTTGAGGCAAGGCAAGAGCCACAGAGGCAAGAAGAGCGCCGATGAAGAATTTGGAAAACATTGCTACTGAAGAGGAGGGAGGAAAGCTGGTGAGTTGAGGGATGAAAAGCACTGGCCATTGGGGTGGTTTTTATACATCGGTGAGGAAGCGCGGCTTCTGTGTACCTCGCACGGGGCCACTACATCATCTGAAAGGCACTCTAGATGCAAACATGACAGTGCCAAAATTAGGGCCCAGAGCGTGGCTGAAACTAGATCATGAGGTTCCAGGACATCCAGAGGCGCACAGGCGCGACTATGTGACCTTCTGTAAATTTTCATCACCGCCTTTTTTGCAGGGTTCGGTTCGAGATTCTCTTGAGTATGAAGTATTTTCTTCGAACCATATTGCTCCTATATTATGTTTTAAGTGCGCGCGTAATGCGAATGATCACGGGGGAGTAAATGACATCGTTTTACAATCAGAAGACCTACCTGTCAATTCAATTACCCTTGGAAAATACAACACACAAACTCTTTAAGGTCCTCGGGATAAAAGAATGGGTTTCACTCCCTTCTTTAGTTTTACCAATTGGCAAGATGTAAAGAGTTCTTATTCTATAAGGATCGCTGGCTTTCGTGATATTGCATTCATGTCCTCTTGATCGGGAGCCAACTATCCATTAGACCATGATGTTCTTCAGTGAGGTCCTTACTTATTTCTGCATATGCCGTCCAAATTGCATGTGACCTAGGGATTTGCAACCGGCATCAGACTGTCAGCTACTTCTCCATGGAACGAAATTAAGACCGGGGTCACATGTGAATGAAACAAGCCCTCAAGAAAAGCTTCAAAGAGTCTGAAAATTTCAAATTTGCCCGATCGTGACGCGACATGCTACATCGCTGATCTCAGGATCAAGGCTTGTTTTTAAATGAAGGCCGTTCAACGGCACTATTTGGTATGTAAACTATCGTTCTATGAAAACCTGAGATTTGCTGATGAATTTACGTAAAAATTCAAGGGTAATCATTACACCAATCTCCAGTGAAGGAGACAAGCTTCTCAATACCCTTCAAACCACACTAGAAATTAATATTGAAGTAAGCCACTCGAAGTGTTCGGCATCGGTGAAACTAGGATTCCCCAGCTGCTAGCGCTCGCAGGCACTTTCAAAGAGTGTGCCTTGAAGGACATCGGAATTCTGAAATGCCAGCGGCCCGATTACTGTCACCCGAAAAGATTATTAACTTCAGCGCTCTCGTCATTCATATTGGACTCCAATTCACGATGGATCGGTTCCCGATCATAATCATGAAACGGTCCCCGTCCGAATGCCAAACAGCTAACAGTACGTCATGATTGCCGTGCTCGCTGAATTTCTCGACAGTGCTCATGAATCTGGTAGAAACAATGTTATTGTGAAATACGATTGTTCAAGAAGGGGTTCAAAACAGTATGATCACAAGAAAAAGGGTTCGAAATATGTACCAATTACATGGCTTTGACAAAAAAAGTTGTTGAAGTACGATTGTAGAAGATGAAGTGGCTAAAAACAGCAAGATCATAAGCAGGTTTGTCTGCTATTGACGTTACAACGTTAGAAAACATCAACCCTACGCCGCCATCGCCGTCGTCCAAATCTGATTAGTGTTGAAGAGGGTGCACTGGTACGTCTGCACCTGGTTCCCATTCGTGAGATTTCCGTTGGTCAAATCGAGGCATAGACCTGAAAAGAAAATAACGATTAAGAACAAGGTAAAAAGGTCGTAGGCATAAAAAACGCTCAACACGGCCACTACTTACCCGTTCCCGTGAGAGCAATCCTCTGGTCGCCAATAGAACCAAGCTTGGGAGATTGTCAATACAGGTCTGGATCTGTTGAATGTAACTCTTATCCCTGTCTATTGTTCGTTGAATGGGCGCTTATTACATAATCAAACACGCCATTAATCCCTGGAGACTGTGGGAATCCTCTCTTTGAAAGAGCATTCACCATCTGTTCTCCAGTACTCCTGCTTATTCTTCAGCAGTGTAATTCTCAGAGTTCACCACCAACAGGATCACCATCTGAGCATAATCGGCTGGGACTATACACATTATTTATTTAATATTCGAGTCACATTATAGAAAAATATCGTGTCCAACTTACTGCTTGATTGTTGCAAGTAGAGGCAGACATGTGCCGATATCCGGATTGATAGAAAAATATAGATTATTGATTTTTTCAAGGAAGAGGTAGAAATAAACTTGAAGCTGCTCTGAAGAATATTCAGAGAGAAGTCAGAACTACTGATTATTGTTTGCATGTGGCCTTGTGTTTTGGAACCCGAGAAGCTGTGACAAAACTTTGGTGTGAGCAAAGCCAAGTC
>QFEC01006727.1:0-28251 GCA_003316585.1 Gomphus bonarii
ATAATCATATTGATTGTGACCACAAGTTCAGAAGCAGGGCTATCTCCAATAATTACGTCATATTTTTATTATGTAATCCTCTTGTTATTTACAGTACAACACAAATGTGCAAGACACTTGAAAAGTTTTGTCCCCTACTGTATATAGAGAGAGACTCCCTAGTGGTGAAATCCTTAGACTTTCCTCTTAGGATTTCCTCTGCTTATGTGAGAATCCTGGTCATGCTGTATTTAGGTAGCAGTAATATGAACTTAGGATTTCCTCTGCTTAGCTCTGTGAGATACCTCCAGAACAACTAAGGGAGTTGCCCTTACAGAGGCCCCCCCAGGTTGCGTAAGTCACACACGCTGCACAGCCCCATCTGTGTAAATCACCTCACTTGAACTGCACGTGAGGTGATGCAGCATGCACACATTCATGTGCATCCAAGGCTCAGACACCATCTCACCAGCAGGCAGGCCTGTTGTACACCACCCCCTTCTCCCCTTTTTGCACACTCATCCCAAGGCTCTGGGAATGTGCCCCAGACCTCTGCCATGTACCTGGGCACACGTGATGTGCACCCCACAATGCAGCCCACCATTGTATACCAACCACAGATGCACTCATATGAGCAGCAACGGAGAACACAATGATGGGGAACAGTCCCCTGCTATGCTTGAGCCACACATGCACACAGGCCCATCAGGGCATACTGCTGCCCTCGTACAGTCTCACTCATGCCACTCCCTCACATGCCATCTCCCCAGGACTCCACCTGTTGTCTGTCCATACTGCTGCACCCCAATGTCATCCAGCAGCCCCAAGGCTGCATCTCCCTCTGTGATTGTCCCCTACCACACCTATGTGCTTTCCAGCCCCTCCTCCATGCATTCCCAATGAGCTGAGGCCACCCCAAGACACATGAGGTGCACCCTGTGTGTCCATGCACCCTTGCGCCCTTGACCCACCATCAGCATATGCATGGCCTGCCATCACTGTGAATCATGACTACCATCCCAGCACATGTACATGTGGTTGCGCAACACATTGGGCATGTTGCATGTGCTGCTGGAGGGTGCACATGTGAGCTCACACCTGCATGCTCCACTGGTGCAGCTCATGATGAAGGTAGAGCCCAAGTCTGCCTTACCCTGCTGATGCCCTCAATGGGTGCCTCGCTTGTGTCCACATCTGTGACAGCTCCCAGCTGCTGCCTGTTGAGCAAATTTCACCCATGTGCATTCGTACCACCATCCCTCATGAAGGCCCCACACAGCCATGTGTTGACTGCGCCCACAACTGCTCTCAGTGCCACCACTTGTGATGTCTCTCCAGTGACACCAACCGATGGGATGGTGTCCACCCTGCCTGACCATGTGACTGTCCATTACTCCCACACCAAAGTGATTAGATCCCATCACATTTGCACCACTGCAGACTCCACAAACACCCCAATGGAGCTGCCATCCAAGTTGCTCACTCACCTCTCTTCGGCAGCACCCACACCCATGCTCTTATCCTGGTGACCCCTGAGCCACAACCCTGTAATTATTCACTGCCTCTGATGATGGCCCACAGCCTTGTTTCTGTCCCCCATAGCCAATGGCACTGCAGACATGCCCAGACAAGCGGCAACAGCTGCTCCATGTTTGAACTTGTGCATGAGGGGCAACTCATGAGCTGTGCCCACACTTGGGCTTGCAATGGTTTCCCACTGTCCAGACACATGTGTGACACATGCCCATGACCTGCCGGTCATCATCACTGACCACAGATGTGTTTCTTGCAAGCTGAGACTGCCCCAAATGCATCACCAAGCACAGCTCTTTGCACATGATATTGGCACTTCAACGACTCGGCACAGGATGCTGCCCACCTCTACACCTTTGCACATCGTGCTCCCTGGCCTTGGTCTCAAACCATCCAGATGCACATGACACAATCCTGCAACCTGTGGGTTGTTGTCATTGACCAGGGGCACATTCTGGCCCTGCATGGAGGGCACCCCACTGCTGCATGACATACCTGATGCCGTTGATGGCCAAGCCACACTCCCAAGTGAGCTCATACTGCTCTTCCACATGATGATCCCCATGATGGCAGCATACATGCCACAGAACTTTATCCAGACTATGACTGTCGTGGTCACTGGCCACCTCAGGTTCAACAAGCTCTCTGCTGCTGTGTTCACCATGGTGCTTTCTGAATGAGGAGGTCACTGCTGCTGCCCACTCAATTGACCTGGTTGTGCAACATGCTTTCAGCACATGGAGGCTGACCAGCCACCATCGCCCTCCAGCCTGCTTTATGTGAATGTGGTGCCATGGGAGTCAGTCAGATGCTGCAACTAGCTCATCGTGAACCACGTCCACATTTCAAATGCATGTGAGTCAGCCCTAACATGGGCCACTCTGTTGCATAAGCCATTGGAACCCCATGTGCATCGAGGCTGCTGAACCCTAGAGAGGGGATGAGATGGATGAGATCACATGCTGGCCTAGGCCTGTGCGATCACAACTGACCATGGACATGCAAGATGTCCACCTCCACTGCAATCTGGCACCTCTGAGACCCTGGGTTATATGGAAGGCTTGGCCAGGCCAAGGTGTACATGTGGGAGCTCATGCCAGCCCACACGCACTCATGTAGCCTCCATGGTGCATCAGCCATGTGGCTACACAAACATGGTCTCACTGACACCACCTGCTCACATGTCTGTCTACCAAGCGATGCCGCTGCCATTGCTTGTCTGTGAGATCCAGAGGTCCCCACTGCCATCGCCACCCCTGTGCCAAAACAATGCAGGTCTACATTATGACCATCATGACTCATGTAATGCATGCCCTCTGCCTTGCTCTACACCACATGATGGCTCTCAGATACTCCAGGCCTAACCCTAATGACACCAGTCAACCCAGCTGACCCTGTACAGGCCCTACATGTGCTGGTGGCCATGCTGGCAGCATCAGTCAGACAGACCAAGTGCACACCCCCAATGTGTGTATTCATCATGTCACCTTGGCTGGTTGTGAAGCTCTACCCGCACGCTCTCATCTCCTGCATATGCACCCTGTGTGCATGTCTAGCATGGAACATAGCCCACAGGAAGCTCAAGGCCCTGGCACTTGTGTCAAGTGCTGTGTTCCCCTCAGTCCAATTCCACAGCCGCTACTGCCCCACCATGGCCCCCAATCTGATGAGGGTGACCAACTGCAGCTCCCCACCACCCACCATCATTATGAACCATGGCCATCGCTGACATTCACGCAGTGCCCTGGACCTTCCACATACTGCCCTGGGCACACCCCACACACTGACTCATGCCCCTGGCACCTTAGTGGAAACCTGAATGCCTGGCTGGCCAAGCAACCAGGACAACTGCAAGCATGTGCAGCAGCACGGTGTACCTGGCTCACAGACAGGCAGCCCCTGGATGAGCAGCACTGGCTGTGTGCAAGCTGTGCTGCCGCTCCCATATGGCCTCACTTGTGGCACAGGCAGTCTGAGAGTGGCCCACCTCCACTGTTCCAGG
Organism: Gomphus bonarii; assembly: GCA_003316585.1. Taxonomy (NCBI): domain Eukaryota; kingdom Fungi; phylum Basidiomycota; class Agaricomycetes; order Gomphales; family Gomphaceae; genus Gomphus; species Gomphus bonarii. The sequence goes on from QFEC01006727.1 coordinate 3,515, forward strand.
CACACCAACACCATCCTACATGCAGGACTCTTACAGCATGGTTCACATGGTGCCTGGCCTCCTCCCATGCACGCTTGCCCTTCCATGGCCAGAACCCGGTTGGCCCTCTCACATCTCCTGTCACCACTATGAAATGTGCCCCAGACATGTCACCAAGCAACGTGGGTGCAAAGGGTGGGCCACCACCGCTGCATTACCCTTTCATGTCCAGCCTGTCACACACATTTGGCAGAAAGTCCACCATTAGGCCCTCCACTGTGCACATCTGCCCAGCAACAGTGCTGCATGGACTGTGTTACCGCATGGATTGCTGATATGCATGGTGACATCACTTGCCTTGTGCCCGGTGCCTATGGTCTCATGCAACCACAACCCCTCCAGCGATCCTCACCACCACCTGCACTGGCTCTCTCCCTCTTGCTCTCAACACTTGAGCTGACAACCATGTCCATGTACTGTCGATGCCCGCTGCATCTGATCAAGCGCCATCACCTGCATTCTCACACTTCAGCCAACCTCTTGGTCTCCTCACTCTCTCAGCCAACCTCTCACGTGCACTCGCTTGACTTTGGGTTCTGGTCTTGGACTCAGACTGGAGCTCATGGATGGACCTTTGCATAAAGGTGCCACAATCTAGACAGGGGGTGATGTCAGAGGACAGCAGCTTATTTCTTTTATTTCTTTTATTTCTTTATTATCCCCTTAGTCTCCACTCCTGTCTCTATCCTATCAGCTAGTTGCTATTTAGTTCTGTTTAGGCTCAGAGACACAGTAGGATAGACACTGGGGTACTGTATAGCTGCTTAGTCAGAGGGGTCCTCCAGTTCTTTCTCTTCTGGACCCCCCTCACTAGGTATGCCAGTCTTCAGTATCTACTGTTGATTAGCACTTATTGATTCACTTCTGGACCCCTCTCACTAGTGTCTGATGAGCTGTGTGCTCCTTTGTCAGTACCAGACTGAGGTTGCCCTTACACCATGCCCTTTGGCTTATCTAATGCCCCTGCAGCCTTTCAAAGGTTTATAAACAATATATTTGGTGACCTTTTGGATGTTTGCACTATCATCTATTTTAATAACATCCTTATCTATTTGGACAATGAAACCTCACACATTGGACATGTTTGAGAAGCTTTGCAACAGCTACATAAGCACCACCTTTATGCCTGAGAAGATAAATGCTCTTTTCATCAGACCTTGGTTGAATACCTTGGCTACATACTCTCACCCAAGGGTCTCACCATGGCTGAAGAAAATGTCAAGTGCATTCTAGACTGGCCAGAACCTCAGAAAGTCAAAGACATTCAGTCTTTCCTTGGTTTTGCAAACTTTTACAGATGTTTCATCAATAACTATTCTGCCATTATAATTCCTCTTACCCAACTCACTAGGAAAGGCCTCCCATGGAACTTCACTGAGGATTGTAGAGAATCTTTCAACAAGTTGAAACAGGCATTTGCAAGTGCACCTATCCTAACTCATTGGACACCTGACTGCCCTTTGATTGTGGAGACAGATGTGTTGGACTATGCCCTCACTGTGATTCTCTCTCAGCACACCTCGGATGGTGAACTCCACCCCATAGCCCTTCACTCCCAAACTTTTACCTCACCTGAACTTAATTATGATGTTCATGACAAGGAACTATTGGCTATTTTTGAGGCATTCCAGCATTGGTGACACTATCTGGAAGGCTTTGTAGAACCCATCAATGTCATCACTGAACATAAAAATTTGGAATACTTTTTTACTATTAAACTATTGACCAGATGACAGGCTAGATGGTCAGAATACCTCTCCCAGTTTAACCTCATCATATGTTTCTGACCTGGATGCCTTGGAACCAAGCTTGACTCCCTTACTAGACATTGGGACATCTACCTAAAAGAGGGGGCAAGCGACTATGCCACTGTCAACCCTCAGAACTGATATTAAGAGTTGTTATTTAGATGTAAGGATGGGATTTCTGTATTTATATAGATCGTGTGGTTGAACTATATGGTGTGGAACAATTTGTAACGATGAGGGAATGTTATATTCTGCAGAGATGATAATCTGGCACTTTAGTGCTGGTACCGAGAGATTGGTAGGAACTTCCAAACAACTTGTTAAATCGTTAGGAATTCATGTAGTTATGTTCTGTACTCAAAAACCTGTGAGCTACAATGTAAGACTGTTGGTAACCTATCTGAAAAGATTCATATCTTGAACGATGAGTCTGAAAAGTGTTTCCTAATTGGGATTTTAGCGAAGCACTGAACAGAGCAAGGAGTGGACAGGCAGTTTAGCATGTATCACTGCTATTTTGTTAACTATAACTATGCTAGTTATACATTGTTACAATTTCAAATGATTAGTAGTTCGAAAGAGGAAATAAACCCTTTCTGGAATTGGAGCAATGGCATTCCATGCTGTGTGTAGTTAGGCAGTCACATATATGCTATCTGGAATATATCAAATATCTTTGTCCAATTGCAGTTTTTCTTCTTTTCTTCCTTTATTTCAATTCCCTGAGTTCCCTATGTCTGCAGCACATGCTGTGCTCCCAAATGCAATAAACAGCCCTGGTGAGTGCATATATGTGCTCGTTTTCCATTTTCCCTTGTGTCATTTGACTCCAGACCTTATCCCCCTTGTTCATTTCTATTTCCAATGCTTTTCTTAGTTTTCCCTTTGTTCCTGTAGTCCTGGCGACCCTCCCTATCTCCAGTCCACCCATCTGACCCCATAGCTGCTCGGGTGCTAACTGGACCAGAACCAAAAGTCACGTGTATACCATACATGTAAATAATTGTAGATGACAGAGAAATGATAATAACCTTTTGATTATTTTTGTGACTTCTTTGGATAGTTCATATCTTTTGTATCCCACCCATATACTATGGGTTTTCTACTTATATGTTCTTCTTTTGCCTTTTCTCTGGATTTTAACCATTTTAACTAACTATAATGAGTGAAAAATGTCCCTTTCTGTATAATAAGAACCTCAGACCAATTTTTTCCCAACATCAGTTAGCATCATCCCTCCAGGCAACAAACCTTGCCAAACCTGTCTTACAAGCAACCTCACTCATGGATGCCAAATGAATTCTAACTGACATTCATCAAAACCTCACCTTAGACCCTCTTGCTCAGAAACACCTCAGATCCATCAAAGATCCCAAGTGGAAGACCAATCAAGACAGTTTACTACTTTTTGACAGATGAATATATGTTCCTGAGGTTCAAGACTTACTGTAATTGAGAGTGGTTTTGGGGTGGGGGGTGTTTTCTACGTGAAGGATGATGTATCTAGAGTCTAATACAACTTCGATATGATGTTGTATGCTGTATGGTGGACAAGTATCTATCTGGGGATCTGCTGTAGTCTGTATGGCCTTTTAGCACCTGTACCGGGAAGTCAGCTCTGGTATCTGTATGGATCGTAAATTCAATAACAAATCTGTTATTGATCCTGTGTGCTCGAAAAACTGTGAGACACTTCTTAAGGTAACTAGTAACTTCTCTGAATATTTTCAGGTCTCTAATGACGAGCCTTCGGTGGGAAATGTGGTCTTGGTGTAAGCGAAGCGCCAGTGAAAGACAAGGAGCGATTCTTGTTTAGAGGGCAAGAAGAACTAGTTTTCTACTATCTACTAGGCTAGTTCTTATACATACTTGCAATACTAACAATTTGTGAGTGAAAGAGGAAATAAAACTGTTCTGGGATAGACACGTCAGGTCCCTGTGCTATATGTATCACTGCGTCACCTATTTTTCTTTCCGTTTCCAATCGGTAGTATCTGAAAATACTTGGGGGTTCTTTTTGATATGTATTCTTGAGTTCCTGATGGTTTTGCTGGCCTCTGTGTGCTTCCATTGGTTCCAATGTGTCTGCTGACGTCCGTGTCTGCATATATGCACCCCTTTTACTCCTGTTCCAGCTCCTAAGTCCTCCGGTCCTTTTCCATGTTGTTTCCATGTCTTCTATCTCTTATTCCCACCGTGAGCACAGTCTGATCCTCTCGTGGTTGACCCTGTAAGTCTTTTCCATCCTTTCCGCTCCTTAGCCACCTGGGCACTTCCCTGCCCCGGGACCAAAGTGCCATAGCCACGTGGTATCTAAAACGTCCTGTAGGTAGTGAAACTGTAGCTATCTAGTTAATTCTTTTTGGGGATGATTGTTATGATTGTTAGCTTGGGTTCTGGGCACATATATATGGTAGGGGAGTCTGTGTTCTCTCTAACTATTTGTTTTCCTACTTTTCTCTTCTATGCTGCATATAATGTGTGAAACTCTGTATCTTATAACACTTATGACTACAAGTCTTACAGTTCAAACACAATCATATCCTGTCAGGACATTTTGGGATCAACAAAACTGTTAAGTGCATGCACACACGCTCTTGTTTCAGGTGTTCACCTCAGTCCAATGAGCTGAGGTTTGGATGTAGCGTTGGCTGCAATGTTCTTGCATTGCGCCAATCCTCCTACCCGTGCCACTGGATCTCGGACTGAAATTCAGTAGCAATCTGAGGTTCTTGGTACCGGACAGTTGGACTACTAACTTAAGTACTGGTAGCGTATGTCTAACTTAGTTGATAATCTGAACGGAGAATACATACATGAAGGCTAGTTACTTATATAGAGAATGGGGTGCCATAATATATGCAACAATGTTGCACAAGGCATGGAAACAAGAATGTAAAGTATGGAGGTAAGAATAGTAATATATGAAAAGGCAGGCATACATGCCCATACATGTACTGAAGGGTACCAAAGCGAAGTGAGCGAGTAATAAAGAATATAGTAATGTGTGATGTACTGAAACGAGCCAAGCCGAACTGAATTGGTACTTGTAAGACTTTGGAAGTCTGTAGCTTGTAATATGGTCAGTTGTGTTGGAAATCATCATTGAGCAACTTCTATCCATCTCACTCACAATATCTCACTCACAAACCAAATAACATCCACAAAGCACGAGAAATTACCACAAGTCACGCACACACACGAGACAAGACAAGACGAGTCATCTACACACACACGAGCTACATACAGTCACAAGAATCCGAACCGAGTCGAGCAACATGAGGCGCAAAACAACGCGTATCCGAGTCACGCGTATTCACGCACATCCAAGTTCATTATACTTTAAAAAATCAAGTATATTCACCATATCGACCCTATGAACAGCCTGATCAACCGTTCACACAAATAAGGTGAATGCCAAAGTCACATCCGAGACCAACAAACTGTGACGCATCATCGAAACATTTCTCGCGCCAGTCACGTGACCGTTCGAAACACGCGAATGGAACCAAACCTTCGTACAAGAAAACTGCCGGGGGCATCTCGGACAGCCCATAAAATATTCTATACATCCCCTGACACTATGACATTTTAAATGACGATTCACATGTATGTTTCCATCTTATTCTACCACTTTCCATTATGACACAACCCCCTACATCATTTCCCCTCATTATTTTATCACATGTAGTCCCTGCCCCTCATGTTCACCACATTTCACATGCTAAAGTCACCCCCTCACTCCTATAGTTTCACAGTATATAAGGACAGACTTTACCATGAAATAAATAAGCTTCTTAGCCCACACTTTGAGTTTACAAGTGTTTTTCTAATAATTCCCAAGCCTATATTTTTCCCTGCATTTTATTTATTGCAGTGGTCTTATTTGTTGTTGCACTTGACTTCTTAATCATAACAAGTTGGACTTCAGTTGGTATGACCAAGGGAACCAAGGCTCAGTAGATTGTACTTTAACAGTACCTCCCTCTTAATGGCTGAACCTATGAAGCCAGTAAGCGGAGTTTGAACCATTAAGGTTTTGGACGCCTATCTGAGGTAACCGAATTGTTTGGGGCCTAAAATTTAAAATTTCCCAGGGTAGTCTTCTACTACCAGTCCCTTGTCAACCAACTCTCATGCCCCCCCTGTATTTGACCAAAATGGGCTATGACACTGATGAGGAGCAGCGCCAGTTTGAAGCACGGAAGGAACAGTGCCAGCACGAGTGGGACAAAAAAGCCTGAAGAGGATGCAAAGAGGCTGAGCAGCGTGAGCATGAGGAGGTGGAGTGGGAATGGCTCCGCAAATAGGCAGAGGCTGAGGAGGAGAGGAAGAGGGTGGAGCAGAAGGAGCAGGAAGAGCAAGAGGCGGCCTTGAAGGCTGCTGCCAAGGCCAAGGCTGAGGCAAGAAAGACCACCGAGGCAGAATGGGTGCGTGAAAATGCACAGAAAAATGTGGACCTGATGAAGAAGGTCCATGGTACGGCTCCCCCAAGCAGGACAAGGGGAAAGAGAAGGAGGTGGTGGGCCCAAGCACCTCAGGCTAGGGTACCGAGATGGTGCTGAAGCCAAAGCATGGGTGACTGCCAAAGGTGAGCCTTTGTATATCTTTTTCTGTTTAATCTTTTACTGATTTTTTATTTTTTATAGTCAAAAGAGGCGGGGCTCGCAGGGCGAGCCAAACTGATGGGGGCCCCCTGCAAGAATTGCAGGAAGCGGGCTGACATTTGTGTCATGCCCGAGGCTGGCACAGCTTGCACACAGTGCAAGTCGTGTAAAGTGAAGTGTGACCTATCCGTGGGTTGCAAGAGGGGCTGGAGTCATATTGATGACTTCAATGAGGTGGCAAGCGAGGTAGAGTGACCGAGGGAGAAGCGGCTGAGGGTGGGGATGAGACTGAGCATGGGGCCGGTCTTGGTGGATGCGCTGGTGCGTGCGAGCATGGTCTTGGACCTGCTTTAACAGGCAATATGAGAGGCAGGTGGATGCCGTGGAGTGACAGGAAGGGGCACTTGAGCTCCTAGCCAGGTCAGTAGACCGGTTAGCAAGCATCCAAGCAGTGCACTTCGGTTCAGGTTTGGGTTTGGGTTCAGCTCCGACAGAGGAGGATGTGGAAAAGGATGGAGAAGGGGAAATGGAACAAGAGGATGAGTAAGGGAGTAAAATAGAAAATGTATAAAAAAATGCTTGTTTCTGTTTTTTTTTGTAATTTTAAGCGAATCAAACTGAAAGCAAAGCGTGAAAGAAATAGTAAGGGAACTAAGAGAAAGGTCTGAAAAAGACAAGTGAGATGGGCCAAGGTTCGGGTAGTTCTCAGCTCGGGTGAATGTGACTTGGTAAGAAGAATGAAAAAGATTGAGAGAGATGTGGGGTATACAGAGTAGTTTAGGAAGCTTGTACATAGAATGACCATAGATAGCTAAGAAAATAGACCATGAGTAAAACAGATCAAAGAAAATTGAATCATATCAAGGGGACCATGGCCCTGGCTTAGCAGGGTAGGCAGAGTGAAATTTGGTGACAATCTTGGGCACATGACTGAGTTTGGTAGCGAGCATCCAAGATGTTTCTTCATCGGTGCCTTCATAACCAGCCCAACGGACCAGGTAAAGGAGGTTACAGGGTCTTTGGCGTCGGTCTACTTTTGAATCAAGAATTTTGGCTATCTCATACTCGATTTTGCCATCGATTTCAACAGGCGGAGGAGGATCCTGAACTCGGTTTGGTATGACATTAGGAGTAGCAGGTTCAAGCATTGAGACATGGAAGACTGCGTGTACTGCCTGCATGTTGTCAGGCAACTGAAGAATGTAGGAACGACTACCAGCTTTGGCTATGACTTTGGAGGGGATGAGATATTTTTCCGCAAGCTTCTTTGTCGGCTGAGTAGTTTGGAAGAATTGGGCTTTGACAAAAGCAGAAGTACCAATCGCAAATTCAGGAGCAGGGAGTGGCTGGGCATGGCCGATGTCTGATACCAAGATTCAGCGTGACTGATTGCTCTTTCAGGGCTTTGTGAAGTTGGCCTAAGTTGACAGCGAACTCACGAGCTCAGGAGGAAGTGAGGTCTTGTTCGGGGTGAACTGTGAGGTTTGGGTGATATCCCTTATTAGCAAAGAAGGGAGAGATGCCAGTAGTAGCATTTGGGGCATTATTATAAGTGAATTTGGCTAGTGGTAACAGGTCAGACCAGTTGTCCTGTTGATAGTTGCAGTAGACTCATAGGTATTGTTCCAGGGTTTGATTTACACATTCAGTTTGACCGTCAGCTTCAGGATGGTAATCCGAGGTGAAGTGTAAGCGTATGTCGAGAGCTTTACCGAGTGACCTGAAGAAGTGAGAAATGAATTCGCTTCCTCGGTCAGATGTTATGTGACTCAGTATGCCATGCTTTGAAAAGACATGAAGCATGAACAGTTTTGCTAGTTCAGCTGAGGTGATCATGTCAACCGTAGGAATGAAAATACTTTGTTTAGTGAGTCTGCAGACTATTACCAATATAGAAGTGAATCCTGAGGATGGAGGGAGTTGTTCAATTAAATCCAGTGAGATAGAATTCCATGGTCTCTCAGGGATTGGTAGTTGCTTCAGAAAGCCGTAGGGTTTGTGTTGCTGTGATTTGGAACGCATACATGTGGTGCATGACTTGCAGAAATAGATGACCAAAGTTTGGAGGCCCGGCCAAGTATATTCTCAGTGAATGAGAGCCAACGTCTTGTTTTGACTGAAGTGATCTGAGAGTACATGATCATGTTTATATTGAAGTACTTGTAATCTGAGATTGTTGGTTTCAGGTACGTATATGTGGTTGTCCAGTCGAAGAAATCCATCTTCTGTTTGCATCCATCTTGGGCTCGGTTTGGTGTTCGGACTGAGATGTTGCATTGCTATGGAATCTGTAAAGAGTGTGGATAGGATATCAGAATGGAGTGTCTCAGAGTCCATGATAATGCTTGCTCAAAGAGCCAGAATGATGAGTTGAGTCATGCGGAGTGATTCTACAAGTTGCGAGGATGTGAAGATTGGCCAAAGGTTTTTCAGGTTGATAGTTCCGTAGTCGCTACCTCCCTCTTTTAGGTAGACATCCCAACGGATAGTTAAAGCATCAGGCTTAATACCGAGCTTACCAGGCTGGAACTGTATTGTGAGGTTGAATTGAGATAAGTATTTGGACCAATGAGCCTGCTGATGGGTCAACACTTTAGTGGTAGAAAAATACTCAAGGTTTTTGTGGTCAGTAATGACATCTACTGGTTTGGTCGAGCCTTCCAGATAGTGTTGCCAACATTTGAAAGCCTCGAAGATTGCTAACAACTCTTTGTCGTGCACATCGTAATTGAGCTCCAGACCTGAAAAAGTTCAGGAATGAAAGGCTACTGGATGAATTTCACCTTCAGAATTAATGATGGAAAGGATAGCTGCAAGAGCATAATTGGAAGCATCGGTCTCCACGACTATAGTTCAGTCAGGTTCCCAATGCATAAGGATGGGTGCCGAGGTAAAGGCAGCCTTGAGGAAGTCGAAAGACTTTTGACAATATTTGGTCCAAGCCCAGGGTGAGCCCTTACGAGTTAGGCAAGTGAGGGGTATGGTGATGTCCAAGTAATTGAAAATAAAATGACGGTAAAAATTAGCAAAGCTGAGGAAGGAGTGAACATCTTTGACTTTTCTTGGCTTGGGCCATTTGCGGATGGTTTTGACTTTTTCTTCAGCCATAGTGAGTCCATCGGTTCCGAGGATGTAACTGAGGAATTTGACCAAATTTTTGTGCCATTCGCATTTGCTAGTTTAGCATATAGGCTGTGTTTTCTGAGTTGTCATAATAATTCATGGACATGTTCTTGGTGCTGTTCAATAGTGTCAGAATAGACCAGTATATCGTCAATATATGTGACTGTGCAATGATCTAATAGGTCACTGAGGATGTCATTTATAAACCTTTGAAAAGCTGCAGGAGCATTGGACAAGCCAAAAGGCATAACCAGCCATTCGTATGACCTGTAGCGAGTCTTGAATGCCATCTTCCACTCATCACCTTTGGTGATTTGGATTAAATGGAATGTATGCCAAAGATCAATTTTAGAATATATTTGAGCTTTGCGAGGAGCGTCCAAAAGGTCCGAAATGAGTGGGAGTGGGTAGCAGTCTTTCTTGGTTACTTTGTTGAGTGCTCAGAAGTTGACACATAGCCAAAGCGAGCTGTCTTTTTTACAGACAAACAGGATCGGTGTGCCATATGAAGACGTAGAGGACCAGATAAATCCCATATTCAGATGTTCATCTCAAAATGTGCAGAGAGCTTCTAGTTCTGATTTTGACAGGGAGTACAGAGGTGGATGAGGCATCTTGGTGCCATCTTCCAGGGTGATCTTGAGATCGTAAGGTCAATGTGGTCCTAGAGTCTCAGCTTTTGCTTTGCTGAAGACATCTGCGAAGTCATGATATTCTCCTGGGATGTTTTCTAGGTCGACCAAGATGGATGGAGTGAAGGGGACCTTAGCCGACCGAGTCAAAGGAGTGTCGATGGCTGAGAGGTCTAGCCAAAAAAACCTGTGAACCTTCTAGCTTGCAAGCACACGCAAATGTGGCTGCATTAACTAGGGCTATATGCGGAGCATCCAGCTTTCAGGTGGATCAAGACTCGGGTGAGGATGAGGCCATCGGGACATCCATAGACTCCATAGAGGTGGTTTGGAATGTAATACTGCCCAGTACCCAGTCAATCAACAGATTGTATCAGGTGAGCCAGTTGTGTCTGAGAACTACCGAAACAGATGTATCTAATGATGTGACATAAAATTCTATGGAATGTGTGTGTCCTGAGGGAAAGTGGATAGGTATTTCTACTAGTTTGGTAATGACCGAGTTCATACTACCATCGAATAATTCCAGAGGAATGGGAGGAATAGAACGAGTTGGTATACTATGATTTTGGACGAAAGAAGATTCTATAAAACTATGGGTGGAACCTGAATCAATCAAGCATTTGAATGGGGTATCAGAAGAACTAGGAACGGAGTGGGAGGACAAGTAAACTTCTAAAGAGTTTGGATTAAATAAAGCAGAAGCATTGAGCCTAACCTCACTACTAGCACCAGCCAAGTCAACACAACTCTCAGGGTGCTCAGAGGCCAAAGAGTTGTGGACTATTTTTTTGGCTCAGTTGCCTTAGCTGAACTTTCGGCTTTGGTGTCCGAGGCAGTAGCCACCTTGGGCATTGAGACAGTAGTCGTCGCTTGTGCCTTATTGGACTTTGGGCAGTCTGTGACTTTGTGACTGTCAGTGCCACACAAGAGACAAAGGTTATTGTCGATGCATTGCTGGCGTTCCTTGGGAAGGAGCTTGCCTTCCTTGGGCAGGAGCTTGCCGTCCTTACCAAGCTTGTTGGCATACTTGGGTGGGTTCGGCTGGGACGTAGAATTGTCCTTGCCCTTCCCCTTAGGTTTTTTTGGGCTGTCAGACTTGTCCATGTTAGTTGACTTGGGTTTGTCTGACTTTCCTTCTTTTTTCGGCTCAGCAGGACCCTCTTGGGCCTGCTCTGCATTTCTCTCCCAGTATCTTACATCGATCCATTGAATGACATTTTGGAGCTGGTCAAGGGTCTGAGGCTTGTCAAAGTGGACCAAGCCATCCTTGATTTGCTTCAGTAGGGCCATATATGCCTTCCGAAGCAGGGGGTTGTCGTTGTAATTGACGAACGCAGTGAGTTGGTAAAATTCCACGAAGAACCGAGTGGCCTTGTGGTTTTTGTGCATAGTCAATTTTTTGAGAGCAATCTCAGCATCAGCTTGTTTGTCCCAGGAACCGAAGTTGATTGTAATTTGTCAAGAAAGCCATCTAAGTTGGTGGCCCATCTTTGCTTGGTTTGGGGATCGCCGGTGAGGTATTGCTCAAAGCATTCCAGCACGGTCCCTTTCAGGTAGGAGATCATGTAATTGACCTTCTGCCTATCATCAGTAAAGGAATTGGGATGCATCTGGAAATTCATGTTGCACATAAAAATGAAGCTTTTGAGCTTCTTTGGGTCAGCCCCATCAAATGGGTCTGGGTTCCGAGTTCGGGTGGTCTGACCATCTTGGTGTTGCTGCTAGGTGGTCCTACCTAGCTCCAAGATTGCATCGAGGAGGTCCCAATTGTTTGCGGGTTGAGGGGTGCCTCTGGGAGGGGAAGCGGCCCTTGGAGGAGGAGTAAATTGTGGAATGGGAGGATCATCTGGTTTGGGGGCCTCAGGAGGCCTGACCGAGTCATGTTTTCTCCTATCCAGGTTATTATCATATTCACCATTGCCTTGTTGCTCATACAGTTTATTATCAATAACCTCTTCGATTTGAGCAGATCTTGAGGGGGAACTGAGAGAATGGAGCAAGTGGGGCAAAGTGTTATGACCGAAGTGGAGAGGTGGGGTAAAGGACATTCCACGCACTCTTTGCTGTAAGACCGTAGGGGTGAGCTGACTATGTTTGGCTCAGGCAATAGCTCTAGTATGAGGAGGCATATTGTTTGAGTAGTAAAAGACAGGAAGATGATTGGTTCAGATTATACTGTTAAGTGTGTTAAGTGTGTGCACACACGCTCTTGTTTTGGGTGGTTCAGCTCGGTCCAATGAGCCAAGGTTCAGACGTGGCATCGGCTTCAATGTTCTTGCATTGTGCCAATCCTCCTGCCCATACCACTGGATTTTGGACTGATGTTTGGTAGTGATCCAAGGTTCTCGGTACCGGACAGTTGGACTACTAACTTAAGTACTGGTAGCGTATGTCTAACTTAGTTGATAATCTGAACAGAGAATACATACATGAAGGCTAGTTACTTATATAGTGAATGGGGTGCCATAAGATATGCAACAACATTGCATAAGGCATGGAAACAAGAATGTAAAGTATGGAGGTAAGAATAGTAATGTATGAAAAGGCGGGCATACATGCCCGTACATGTACTGAAGCAAAGCAAGCAAGTAATAAAGAATATAGTAATGTGTGATGTACTGAAATGAGCTGAGCTGAACCAAATTGGTACTTGTAGGACTTTGGAAGTCTGTAGCTTGTAATATGGTTGGTTGGACTTTGGTCGGTACGACCAAGGGAACTGAGGCTCGGTAGATCATACTTTGACAAAAACCTTGGAACTGGTCAGACAATACTTCAATTGGCCTGGCATCAAATCCTACATCAAGGACTACTGTAAATCATGCACCACATGTATGGGTAGCAAACCACAATGGCACAAGCCCTATTCACTACTCAAACAGTTCCCTGTCCCAGAGAAGCCCTGGAATTCTATATCCATAGATTTCATTGAACAGCTTCCAGCATCCTCAGAATTTACACCCATTCTAGTCATCGTCAATTGATTCTCCAAACAAGGAATATTCATCCCCACCACTGACATGATAACTGTAGGGGGTATATATGCACTATACCACCTCTGACTGATTCAACCTTAATATATTGCATTTTTATTGTCAAAAACCTCAAGAATGATTCATTATATGTAGTATTATTTTTCTGAAATTTTCTGAAATTTTCCCAACATTTGTTCATGAGATCTCACTTTATTTGGTTGTATACTACCAAGCACAGCACCCATATTTGCCTCCACCTCAAGACTACGTGCATGCCCCAGAGTTCAGTGGGAGCTGCCCAAGCAGTTGCTCAGTAGCTCGCTTATTAGATGGGCATCTGGCTGCCACTAAAGGGCTGGTTCATGCATATGTGTGGGTGGGACACTGCCCATGTATTATTCCCCTCCTCAGTGTTGAACATCACTGAGGAGGTGAGCAACCATCTAGTGATAGTGAAATAATCACTAATTTCTTTATATTTCTTTATGTACAGTGATAATACTAGATTTCCTTGGAAATTCCTGCACCCTGCTGTGAACACAGTTGCTTAATCCCAACAATAGCCTTGCCCAAGCTCACTGAGCTCTTTGTCATATATTCTCAAAGCACAGCATCCCATCCCATGTAACCTCTGACTGAGGTTCAGAATTTGTGTCACACTTCTGGCATTCTCTAGGGAAAGCTCTGGACATGAAGTTTCACTACACCTCAGGTTATCACCCTGAAGGTGATAGTCAGATCAAATGTACCAATAAAACATTAGAACAGTACCTATGTGTCTACTGCAACCATCAGCAGGACAATTGGGCCTTGCTCCTTCCCCTTGCTGAGTTTGCCTACAACAATGCTCCCAGTGCTATGACTGGAATCTCACCCTTCTTTGCCAACAAGGGTTACCACTTCAACCTTGTGATCCACCCTGAACATGACCTCACTTCTTCAAGAGCTCAAGATTTCATTGTGGACCTGGACAAACTTCATCAAGAACTTTGCCAAGCAATCCTTGCTGCTCAACAGGCTTACCAAACCTTGGCTGACACCAAATGACTTCCAGCACCAGACTTCAAGGTTGAAAACCTTGCATTCATCAAAGCACAATTCTTTAGAATGACACAACCTACCAAGAAGCTCAATGAGAAGTTTTTGGGTCCTTTTGAAATCATTGCACATCCTGGTACTCACTCAGTCACTCTGAAACTCCCAGATTATATGAAAGCAGTACATCTCATATTTGACATTTCAATTCTCAAACCAACCTCACCCAACGCCATCCCAAACTGCACTCAACCACCCCTGCCTCCTGTTATCATCAATGGCAAACAGAGGTCAAAGTCACTGAAGTTCTTGATTCCAAAATTGACAACAGATACAAGGCATGCAAGTTGCTTTACTTGGTACAGTGGGCAGGCTATGAAGGCATGGATGAAGAAACCTCATGGATCCTTGGAACAGAGGTTGATGATGTGTCTGAGCCCATTCAAGGCTTTCACAAGTCCTATCCAACCAAACCTGGACCATTATCTGCTCTCTAAGTCCCTCATCATTATGCCTCAGAATCTTTGCACTTGCTCAGAAAAAGAAGAGAAAAAGAAAAAGACAGTTTATTATTCTAGGACTTGCACCCCAGGCATTTTTGAGGCTCTTGCCCATACTATGTACTCTTCTTCTCACATCACCTGTGGCGGTGCTCATTAACCTCTCCAATTCTTCTTCTTCTCCCTCTTCAGTTGCAACTTCACCCACCTCCTATGATACTGACTGAATGAGCCAAGGTTCAGACATGGCGTTGGCTTCAACATTCTTGCATTGTGCCAATCCTCCTGCCCATACCACTGGATTTTGGACCAATGTTTGGTAGGGGTCCAAGGTGCTCAGTACCAAACGGTTGGAATACTAACTTAAGTACTGGTAGCATATGTCTAACTTAGTTGATAATCTGAACAGAGAATATGTACATGAGGACTAGTTACTTATATAGAGAATGGGGTACCATAAGATATGCAACAACGTTGCACAAGGCATGGAAATGAGAATATAAAGTATGGAAGTAAGAATAGTAATATATGAAAGCGGGCATACATGCCCATACATGTACCAAAGGTAACTGAAGCAAAGTGAGCGATTAATGAAGAATATCCAGGCTGAGCTGAACTGAATAGTACTTGTAAGACTTGGAAGTCTGTGGCTTGTAATATGGTCAGTTGGACTTTGGTTGGTACGACCAAGGGAACCAAGGCTCAGTAGATTGTACTTTGACAGTACCTCCCTCTTAATGGCTGAACCCATGAATCTGGTAGTGGAGTTTGAACCATTAAGGTTTTGGATGCCTATCTGAGGTAAGTGGATTGTTTGGGGGCTAAAATTTCCCAGGGTAGCCTTCTACTACCAGTCGCCTGTCAACCAACCTCCCATGCCCCCCCCCTCATTTGACCAAAATGGGCTACGAGACAGATGAGGAACAACAATATCTTGAAGTGCACTGAGTTGAGCACCAATGGCATCATGAAGAGAAATAAAAGGTGGAGCAGGAAGCGAGGGAGGCCACCGAGCGCGAGCAGCATGAGGCTGAGGAGCAGCGTAAGTGGGAGGTGGTGGAGGAGCTGGAGCGGCTCCACAAGCAGGCAGAGGAGGAGGAGCAGAGGTGGAAGGAGGACAAGGAGCGAGAGGCGGCCATGAAGGTTGCTGCCAATGCCGAGGCCGAGGCAAGAAAAACCACCAAGGCTGAGGCTGAGGCAAAGAAGGCTGCTGAAGCCGATTGCATGCGTCAAAATGCACAAAAAATGTGGATTTGATGAAGAAAGTCCACGGCTCTGCTCCCCCAAGGCAAGATAAGGGGAAGCAGAAGGAGGTGGCAGGGCTAAGCAGCTCAGGCAAGGGTACCGACCAGGTGCTGAAGCCAAAGTGTGGCTGGCCACCCAAGGTGAGTAGTATAGTATTTTTATTTTTATTTTTTATTTTTTTTGCTAATTTTTTGTTTTAAAGTCAAAAGAGACCAGGCTTGCAGGGTGAGCTGAGCCGACAGGGGCCCCCTGCGACAATTGTAGGAAGTGGGCCAACATCTATGTTGTGCCTGAGGCTGCCGTGGCTTGCATGCAGTACAAGTCATGCAAGGTCAAATCTGACTTATCAGTGGGCCACAAGAGGGGCTGGAGTCATATCGATGACTCCAATGAGGTGGCAAGCAAGGCAGAGTGGCCTAAGGAGAAGAGGTCGAGGGTTGGGGCAAGACCAAGCGTGGGGCCGGTCTCAGTGGAGGTGTCAGAGCGGATGGGTGTGGTCTTGGGCCAGCTCACTTCGGCGATGGAGGCCTTCACAGGCCTCTATGAGAGGCAGGTGGAGGCAGCAGAGGGTCAAGCAGGGGCCCTTGAGCTCCTAGCCAGGTCGGTAGACCAGTTAGTGAGCATCCAAGTGACGCTCTTTGGTTTGGGTTCGGATCCAGTAGGGGAAAATGTGGAGAAGGATGGGGAAGGGGAAAAGGATAATGAGGAAGCAGGGAAAGAAAAGGAAGATGTATAGATTTTTTTTTATTTGTATAAATTTTTGTTTGAAATTTAAGTGAGAGAGAGATAGTAAGAGAACTAAGACAAAGGTGTGAAAAGCACAAGTGAAACAGACCAAGGTTCAGGTAGGTCTCGGCTCAGGTGAATGTAATTTGGTAAAAAATGAGAGAGACTGAGAGGGTTATGGGTATACAGGATAGAGGTGTAGTTTTTAGAGAAACCAGTACATAGAATGACCATAGATAGCTAGGAAAATAGACTATGAGTAAAACAAATAAAATAGAAAACTGAAACATATCAAGGGGACCATGGTCCTGGCTTAGCAGGGTAGGCAGAATGAAATTCAGCGATGATCTCGGGCACATGACTGAGTTTGGTAGTGAGCATCCAAGATGTCTCTTCATTGGTGCCTTCATAACCAGCCCATTGGACCAGGTATAGGAGGTTACAGGGTCTTCAGCATCAGTCTACCTTTGAGTCAAGAATTTCAGCTATCTCATACTTGATCTCACCGTCAATTTCAACCAGCAGGGGAGGGTCCTGAACTTGGTTCGGTATAACATTAGGAGTAGCAGGTTCAAGCATTGAGACATGGAAGTGTTGGCAGAGGAAAGTCTGTAGTAGACAACTAACAATGACACACAACAAAGTAGCTTGGGACTTGTCAATATACTGGACAAAAACAAGTCCCAACAATCGCCTTTTCAGCTTACATAAGGCGCTTAAATAAGGGCCAAGATAGCGGCAAGTTGAAGAGAAAAGGAAAAGAGCAGTGGGATAAAATCACTGGCCAACAGGAAGACCAGATATACTGCCTGCATGTTGTCAGGCAACTGAAGAATGTAGGAACCACTACCGGCTTTGGCTATGACTTTGAAGGGACCAAGGCATTTTTCAGCAAGCTTCTTTGTCAGCCAAGTAGTTTGGAAGAATTGGGCTTTGACAAAAGTAGAAGAACCAATCGCTAATTTGGGAGTGGGGAGTCACCGAGCATCGGCTGATGCCTGATAGCAAGATTGAGCATGGCTGATTTGCTCTTTCAGGGCTTCATGAAGTTGGCCTAAATCAACAGCAAACTTGTGAGCTCAGGAGGAAGTGAGGTCTCATTCAGGGTGAACTGTAAGGTTTGGGTGATGTCCCTTATTAGCAAAGAAGAGAGAGATGCCAGTTGTAGCATTTGAGGCATTATTATAAGCAAATTCGGCTAGTGGTAACAGTTCGGACCAATTGTCCTGTTGATAGTTGCAGTAGACTCGTAGATATTGTTACAGGGTTTGATTTACATGTTTGGTTTGAACATCAGCTTTGGGATGGTAGCCCAAGGTGAAGTGTAAGCGCATGTTGAGGGCTGTACCGAGTGACCTGAAGAAGTGAGAAATGAATTCGCTTCCTCGGTCAGATGTTATGTGACTCAGTATGCCATGCTTTGAAAAGACATGAAGCATGAACAGTTTCGCTAGTTTGGCTGAGGTAATTGTGTCAACTGTAGGAATAAAAATACTTTGTTTAGTGAGTCTGCAGACTATTACCAGAATAGAAGTAAATCCCAAGGACGGAGGGAGTCGTTCAATGAAATACATTGAAATAGAATTCCAGGGTCTCTCAGGGATTGGTAGTTGCTTCAGAAAGCCATAGGGTTTGTGTTGCTGTGATTTGGAACGCATACATGTGGTGCAAGACTTGCAGAAATCAACGACCGAAGTTCGTAGGCCTGGCCAAGTATATTCTCAGTGAATTAGAGCCAACGTCTTGTTTTGACTGAAGTGACCTGAGAGTATGGGGTCATGTTTATATTGAAGTACTTGTAATCTGAGATTGTTGGTTTCAGGTACATATATGTGGTTGTCCAGTGGAAGAAATCCATCTTCCATTTGCATCCATCTCAGGTTTGGTTTCGGGTCCAGACCAAGATGTTGCAATGCTATGGGATGAGTGGGAAGTGCGGATAGGATGTTGGAATGAAGTGTCTCAGAGTCCATGATAATGCTTGCTTAAAGAGCTGGGATGATGAGTTGAGTTGCATGAAGTGATTCTACAAGTTGTGAGGATGTGAAGATTGGCTGAAGGTTTTGCAGGTTGATTGTTCTGTAGTTGCTACCTCCCTCTTTTAGGTAGACATCCCATTGTCTAGTTAAAGCATTGGGCTTAGTACCAAGCTTACTGGGATGGAAACATATTGTGAGGTTGAATTGAGATAGATATTCAGACCAATGAGCCTGCTGATGGGTCAACACTTTAGTGGTAGAAAAATACTCAAGGTTTTTGTGGTCGGTAATGACATCTCCTGGTTTGGCCGAGCCTTCCAGATAGTGTTGCCATCGTTTGAAAGCCTACAAGATTGCTAACAACTCTTTATCGTGCACATTGTAATTGAGCTCTGGACCTAAAAAAGTTTGGGAGTGAAAGGCTACTGGGTGAATTTCACCTTCAGAGTTTATGATGGAAAGAATAGCTGTGAGAGCATAATCGGAAGTGTTGGTCTCCACAACAATAGTTTGGTCAGGTTCCCAATGTGTGAGGATGGGTGCCGAGGTAAAGGCAGCCTTGAGAAAGTCAAAAGACTTTTGACAGTCTTCGGTCCATGCCCAGGGTACACCCTTACGAGTTAGGCGAGTGAGGGGGATGGTGATGTCCGAGTAATTGAAAATAAAATGACGGTAAAAATTAGCAAAGCCAAGGAAGGACTGAATGTCTTTTACTTTTCTCAGCTCAGGCCATTTGCGGGTGGTTTTGACTTTTTCTTCAGCCATGGTGAGTCCATCAATTTGGAGAATGTAACCGAGGAATTCAACCACATTTTTGTGCCATTCGCATTTGCTAGCTTTAGCATATAGGCCGTGTTTTCTGAGTCATCGTAATAATTCATGGATGTGTTCTCGGTACTGTTCGATAGTGTCAGAATAGACCAATATATTGTCGATATATGCGACCATGCAATGATCTAATAGGTCACTGAGGATGTCATTCATAAACCTTTGAAAAGCTGCAGGTGCATTGGACAAGCCAAAAGTCATGACCAACCATTCGTATGACCCATAGCGGGTCTTGAATGCTGTCTTCCACTCATTGGCTTCAGCAATTTGGATTAAATGGAACGCATGCCAAAGATCAATTTTTGAATAGATTTGAGCCTTGCGAGGAGCGTCCAAAAGGTCTGAAATGAGAGGTAGCGGGTAGTGATATTTCTTGGTTACTTTGTTTAGTGCCTGGAAGTCAACACATAGCCAAAGTGAGCCATCTTTTTTATGGACGAACAGGATCAGTGTGCCATATGAAGATGTAGAGGACTGGATAAATCCCATATTCAGATGTTTGTCTAAAAACATGTGGAGAGCTTCTAGTTCTGATTTTGACAGGGAGTACAGAGGTGGATGAGGCATCTTGGTGCCATCTTCCAGGGTGATCTTGAGATCGTAAGGTCAATGTGGTCCTAGAGTCTCAGCTTTTGCTTTGCTGAAGACATCCACAAAGTTGTGATATTCTTCCGGGATGTTTTCTAGGTTGACTGAGATGGACGGAGCAGAGGAAACCTTAGCTGACTGAGCTGAAGGACCGTCGATGGCTGAGAAATTGAGCCAAAAAACTTGCAAACCTTCTAGCTTGCAGGCATGTGTGAATGCAGCTGCATTAACTAGGGCTATATGCAGAGCTTCCAGGTTTTGGGTGGATCCAGACTCAGGTGAAGGCAAGGCAGTAGGAGCTGGCTTGGCTGAAGCCATCAGGACGTCCATAGACTCTATAGAGGCAGTTGGGAATTTAATACTGCCCAGTACCCAGTGAATCAATGGAGTGTATTGGATGAGCCAATTGTGTCCAAGCACTACCGAAACGGATGTATCTAATGACGTGACATAAAATTCTATGGAATGTGTGTGTCCTGAGGGAAAGGGGATAGGTATTTTTACTAATTCGGTAATGACCAAGTTTGTACTACTGTTGAATAATTTCAGATGAATGGGAGGGATAGAACAAGTGGGTATACCATGATTTCAGCTTGGCAGGACCCTGTAAGGGTTCAGTTGGAGATCGCTGTCTGTTGTTGTTTCCTGTTTATGTTCTTCTATAACTTTCCACCACCTTCCGGAACTTTCCATACTTTTCCATCATTTTCTACAACTTTCTGGGACCTTCTACCACTTTCTATCACCTTCTAGAATCTTCCAGAACCTTCCGTCACCTTCCATGACCTTCTGTGACTTTCCACTAGGGTATATAAGTGTGACTGGTATAACAGTTACCCCTCAGCTTGATCTCTGAGGATTACCGCTACACCAGGTGGAAATTACCCTTATCAGCTCACTAAACATTGGAGTATCTTGTTGTTGTGACCTTGTCAATAGCATCACTCTCACAAATAGTAAAATATGAAAAGTGGGCATACATGCCCATACCTGTACTGAAGGTAACCAAAGCGAAGTGAATGAGTAAAAAAGAATATAATTGAAGTGTGATGTACCAAACCAAACCAAACATACTTATAAGACTTATGGGTCTATAATTTGTAATATGGTCCACAGGGACTTGTTAAGTGCATGCACACACACTCTTGGTTTGGGTGGTTCAGCTCAGTCCAATGAGCTGAGGTTTGGATGTGGTGTCAGCTTCAATGTTCTTGCATTGCGCCAATCCTCCTTCCTGTGCCACTGGATTTCGGATGGATGCTTGGTAGGGGTCTGAGGTGCTTGGTACTGAACGGTTGGACTACTAACTTAAGTACTGGTAGCATATGTCTAACTTAGTTGATAATCTGAACATAGAATACATACATGAGGACTAATTACTTATATAGAGAATGGGGTGCCATAAGATATGCAACAATGTTGCACAAGGCATGGAAATGAGAAAGTAAAGTATGGATGTAAGAATAGTAATATATGAAAAGCGGGCATACATGCCCATACATGTACTGAGGGTAACCAAAGCAAAGCGAGCGAGTAATTAAGAATATAATTGAAGTGTGATGTACCAAGCCAAGCCAAACCAAACCGAATAGTACTTGTAAGACTTGGGAATCTGTAGCTTGTAATACAGTACGTCGGACTTTGGTCGGTACAACTGAGGGGGCCAAGGCTCGATAGATCATACTTTGACAGGACTTCAGTCGGTATGACCGAGTGGACCGAGGCTCGGTAGATTGCACTTTGACAGTACCTCCCTCTTAAAAGCTGAACCCATGAAGCCGGTAAGCGGAGTTTGAACCATTAAGGTTTCGGACACCTATCTGAGGTAAGTGAATTGTTTGGGGATTTGAGTTTCCCAGGGTAGTCTCCTGCCATCAACCCATCTGTCACCCATCATCTCACGCCCCCCCTCTTCTATCCATAATGGGCTATGACACCAAGGAAGAACAGTGACATCTCAAAGTGTGCCAAGTTGAGCACCAATGTCATTCAGAGGAAAAAGAGAAGGTAGAGCGTGAAGAACACTAGCGTGTCAAACGCCTAGAGAGGGAGCAGAAAGAGGAGGAGGAGAGGAAGCAGAAGGAGCAAGAGGAGTGGGAAGCAAAAGAGCTGGAGGAGAAGGAGCTGGAGGAGAAGGAGCAGGAGGAGAAGGAGTGGGAGGACTGCAAGGTAGTTGTGAAGGCTGCCGCTACTGAGGCCAGGACCGAGGGGCCTGTGGCCAGAAAGGTGGCTGAGGACAAGCAGGTACATCAAAATGCACTCAAAAATGTCAAATTAATGAAGAAGGTCCATGGACAGGCTCCCCAGAAGAAGGATAAGGGGAAGCAGAAGGAGGTGCTGGTGCTGAGCACCTTGGGTGTGGGTACCGAGGTGGTACTGAGGCCAAAGAGTGGGCACCCTCCCAAGGTAAGTAGTAGGATATTTTATTTTGATTGATTTTTTACTGATTTTTATTGAAGTCAAAAGATACTGGACTGGTGGGGAGAGCTGAGCCCGATGCTTCCCTCAACAACTGCAGGAAGAGGGTGGACATCTGCCTTGTGCCCAAGGCAGGTGCAGCCTGCACACAGTGCAAGCTGTGAAAGGTTCAGTGTAACCTTTCAGTTGGCTGGAAGTGTGGCCAAAGCATTATTGAAGATTCCGATGAAGCAGCCAGTGAGGTGGAGAAGTCCAAGGTGAAGAGGCCAAGTGTGGGACTGAGGGCAAGCATGGGACTGGCAACTGTGGAGGTGCTGGAGAGGGCAGGCTTATTCTTAGGCGGGCTTGCCCTCTCTTTTGAGGCATTTATTCGCCTCTATGAGAGGTAGGTGGGGGTCATGGAGCAGAAAGCTCAAGCTGTTGAGCTGCTAGCTGGGTTGGTTGACCAGCTGGCAAGTGTCCAGGTGGTGCAGCTCAGCTCAGGCTCAGGCTCAGGATCAGGCGAAGTGCAGGAAAATATGGAGAAGGATGGGGAAGGAGAGAAGGAAAAGGATAATGAGGAAACAATGGAGTAGATAGAAAAAGTGTATGAATTTGTTTTGTATAAAATTTTGGTTGAAAATCAAGCGAAGTGAGCCAAACCAAAGCAAGAGAGAGACAGAGAACTAAGAGTAAGGTGTGAAAAATGACAAGTGAGATGAGCTGAGGTTGGGGTAAATCTTGGCTCGGTTGAGCATAACTTAGTCAAAAAATGAAAGAGACTGAGAGGGGTATGGAGTAGACAGATGAAACTTATAGGATAGAAAAACTGTACATAGAGTGACCATAGATAGCTAAGAAAATAGACCATGAGTAAAAACAGAAAATAAAACTGAATCAGATCAAGGGGACCATGACCCTGGCTTAGCAGGGTAGGCAGAGTGAAATTCAGCAACAATCTTGGACCCATGACCAAGTTCAGTAGCAGGTTTGACCATCGGCTTCGGGATGGTAACCCAAGATGAAGTGTAAGTGCATGTCAAGGGCTTTGCCAAGTGGCTTGAAGAAGTGAGAAACAAATTCGCTTCCTTGGCCAGATGTTACATGACTTGGTATACCATGCTTTGAACATACATGGAGCACAAACAGTTTTGCTAGTTCAGCTGAGGTAATCGTGTCAACCGTAGGAATGAAAATACTTTGTTTAGTGAGTCTGCAGACTATTACCAGAATAGAAGTGAATCCCAAGGACAGAGGGAGTTGTTCGATGAAATCCATTGAAATAGGATTCCAGGGTCTCTCAGGTATTGGTAGTTGCTTCAGAAAGCCATGAGGTTTGTGTCACTGTGATTTGGAATGAATACATGTGGTGCAAGACTTGCAGAAATCAATGACTGAGGTTTGAAGGCCTGGCCAAGTGTATTCTCACTGAATTAGAGCCAACATCTTGTTCTGACTGAAGTGACCCAAGAGTATGTGATTATGTTTATACTGAAGTACTCGTAATCTGAGGTTGTTAGTTTTGGGTATGTATATTCGGTTGTCCAGCCAAAGAAATCCATCTTCTGTTTGCATCCATCTTGGGTTTGGCTTTGGGGCCAGACTGAGATGTTGTGATGCTGTGGGATCTGTGGGAAGTGTGGATAAGATGTCAGAATGGAGTGTCTTGGAGTCCATGATGATGCTTGCTTGAAGAGCTGGAATGATGATTTGAGTGATTCTATGAGTTGCAAGGATGTGAAGATCAGCTGAAGGTTTTGCAGGTTGATAGTTCCGTAGTCGCTATCTCCCTCTTTTAGGTAGACATCCCATTGTCTAGTTAAAGTGTTGGGCTTAGTGCCAAGTTTTCTGGGACAGAACTGAATCATGAGGTTGAATTGAGATAGATATTCAGACCAGCAAGCTTGCCAATGGGTCAACACTTTAGTGGTAGAAAAATACTCAAGGTTTTTGTAGTCAGTAATGACATTAATTGGTTTGGCCAAGCCTTCCAGATAGTGCCACCAATGTTTGAAAGCCTTGAAGATTGCTAACAACTCTTTATCATGCACATCGTAACTGAGCTCCAGACCTGAAAAAGTTTTTTCACCTTCAGAGTTAATGGTGGAAAGGATTGCTGCAAGAGCATAGTCAGAAGTGTCGGTCTCCACAACCAAAATTCAGTTGGGTTCCCAATGCATGAGGATGGGTGCCGAGGTAAAGGCAGCCTTGAGGAAGTTGAATGACTTTTGACAGTCTTTGGTCCATGCCCAGGGTTCTGTCAGCAACAACAAGAGCTTCAATACTTAGGAGCGGAAGAGGGAGATGAGCAA